>SKCR01012014.1:0-48241 GCA_019454045.1 Zanthoxylum bungeanum
CTCTATGGTAATCGCTTTGTTGCAATGTACTAGGTTCCTACATCTTCGAACCTGATTTTTATGTCCTATTAAATTTTGACGATGGCTTTGTTTCGTGGCAGTTATACATTATTTCCTGTCACCCCTGTTGTTGGTGCATGGTTTCATTCCTGTATTGCTATCGAACCTACTTTTCATGGTGGCGGCTTCTTACTATCATTATCTCAACTTTTTAGGTTATGATGGTAAGCTGATTTTTTTCATTTATTATTTTTCATATCTTGTCAAAGTCATTCAGAAATATTTTAGAACAGAGGATTGGGTGAGAGTGTTAGTGCCTTGCTTGCATGACAGATGTTTTGGTTCTCAAAAGCTTCCTGTGATAGGTGCCTTGCAGGTTATCCAAATGTTTACGTCTTGCACTATTGAACAACATGAATTTATTTTGGGAGTATGGTTACAAAACTCTTTTTGAGTTTTCGCTGAGATCTTTAGATAAACTTGATTCCCAGAAGATTGAATATCTACTACTGGCCAAATCAAATATTTTCTTTTCGAGTTGAGCGGTTGGCGAGGGGAGAGACATGATATTAATAGATTTACCTTTGGTTATGTCTGGTTAGTTTTGTCCGAATATAATCTTCAGTTGATGGCCCTAGAATGTTTACCTGAAGAAACAGCTACTATGTTGCCCTCATGCATTGATCACTGACGCTTGTTTTATGCTGCAGTACTGCCCTTTCTGGAGAGGACCACTTTTTTCCTCTATCCAATCGGTGTTTTCATTGTCCTTTCTCCTATTCGTAAGTTTCCACTTTCCACTAATGGTACTGAACGTCTTGCCTTTAGGTTCCATCATATCTGAAACTTAAGTTTTGCTTTGCAGTGATTTTATGTGGCTTCAGTCCTTCAAGATATTTCATGAACATGTATTTCAGCCAGAGGTTATGATTTATAAAGGGCTTCAAAGCTTCCTAGACTACATAATGAGGTGTCAGTTAAACTCAGACTGCATCAACACTTGATTGCTTAATGGTTCACGTACATTTGGAAGGGAAGGCTTGATAACGGTATGATACAACCTCATACATTTTTTGTAGACCATGTAACAATGAATGGAAAATCCTAACCGGGCAAGCTCAAGGTAAAGAGAGATTTTTCTGTGATGAAGATAATTGATCTGATTGATTTACGAAATGTAGTGATTTTGATCAGTGCCATTTTCTTCAGTATATATTGTTGTTGGTGTCTACTCGGAAAACCAGGACTAGACTCAGTTATAGGAAATTTTCCCTCTCTCCAGTTAACCCGTGTCTAGAAATTACACATATTTTTCCAATCTGTGGATCTATGTGCTTACCTTTGTGAAGTTTTATTTCATTGAGATATAATCGTGAATAAATCATGTTTACAGAGTTAGACATTGTTCAATCATGTATTACCACTGTGAGCATATTAATCATGTTATTCAAGCTTGCTGCCTGCAACATCCACAACAAACCTGTAATTAAACATCATTCTTCTCGAGCCTCTCGAGTCGTTTCTTTGTACAGAACTCTGAGTAGCTCCATCTCATTCCTGCTGCATACGGAGCTCCCTGTAATATCAATAGGTAAGGGTCAAGGGGGTGATACACAGGCACGGTATCAATGATATAATCAGATGAATCAGCAGCTTCTTCCATTGATGTCGAACCAGATACTCATCAGCTCCTAAATGCTCAAAAGCCTGATCTATTTTCTCATCAGCAGAGCTAATCAGTCACATGGTGTCCCATTGTCTCTGCTAATTTTCACCCCCAAGTGTCCTACTCCTCCAGTCCACTTTGTTTCAATCCAAAGTGGCTTAGTTGGACTGTATTTTTGTTCTTCCGGTGCATAATAGCGGCACCAGCACCATCCCTTCCGGTAACTTTACCCCAAATCTGATGATGGTGCAATAATAACCGAAGTTATGACGGTATTAAGATTTTGGTTCAAAACGAATGCCATGATAAAAAAACCTACGAACTTGATAAGACCAGAATGATAAATTTTGGGTGGCAAGCGTCATTTTTTTAATACTTTAGGTGTATATGTATCATTTTCTTAAAAGTGCATCTAATCTTTGGATGGATAGATGTTAATTTTCCAAAAATAAATTAAATTTCAATTAGTACCTTATTTTTCTTGAAGCCACCACATAAGTATGTCTGATTATAAATTAAATCGTTAAGACTTGAAATGACGGAAACCACCATAGAATTGAATTCTAAGGCAACCCTATATAATTGAGCGAACCGTAAGAATCGTGAATTGCGATTTTTAAGAATAAAACCCTTTCAAGATAAAGTTAGACCCCCAAGAAATATATTCTTGAAAATCTTTATTTATTTTTAGTCAGAACTTTGAACTGTTTTGTTAGGAAATAAAACCTCTCCAAGATCAAGTTGAACCTCTAGAGAACCTGCCTAGCAAGACGTCACAAAGAATCTCTAGTTATTTGATAAGTCTTGATAAAAGTTCAATAAAGAACCAAGAGAGAATCTACTCTTACACATGTTAAAAGTCAATGGCTATTCTTATTCAAAATTATCTACTAAAATTACAAGCTAAAGACACATTTAAATAGACTTTTGTAAAATCCTAAGTTAATTGAAATAAGGAAAACTAATTAAACTAAAATACTTAAAAAAAATCCTAATTGAACTAATAAAACTAAATCCTAAGTTAAATAAGACTTAAATTTCGTGCATGAGCTTTTAAAATAACATTAGAGTTCAACCAATCACTTAAACATAACATAAAATTAAAAACATATAACCTAAAACTATAGATAATTACGACTTCATTTTTAACTAGGAAGGATTCCTAATTTGTCTTTGACAAAAACTACAAAGTTGTAAATCTTTGAGTCTTCTTTCCAACTCAGCTTGAATCACCAAAATCGGATATCGAATAAGAAAGTCATGACCGAAATATAAAAACTGCACAAATCATGCTGTCACTGCCTGCGTGGTCTTCTCTTGAAACTCTTTGATAGAATTTGACCAAAAACCTCTTTCTTGATGTATCTTGAATAATTTGAACTTTTTAAAAAAAAAAAAAATTTAAAACCTAGATTTTTGACTTGGATAGTGACCGATTCTCATACCTTGGATCACATCATAAAAGCTTAAATACTTTAATCCCATTTAGAAAATGTACCTAAGAGCATATGCACAAGGTGACGGATTGCCGAATGGGTGTTGTCATTCTCAAAGCTTTGTTTGTGCATTTATTGATTTTATTCAAGAGTAGTAAGGGAGACAGAGATGAGAAGTTTTGTTTGAGGATTTTTATTTTTTATTTTTCCATGAAAGCTTCTAATTATTTAGAAATATAGAGGCTGGCAGAAAATTCCGAATTTCGATAGGGATCCCTTCCCGTTCAGTTCATGATGATTTTGGATAGAATAAGAATTTCAGTCGAGATTCAGGACGATATATTGTCCCGAATGAAAAATCGGGTCAGGATTTGAGACGATTTTTTCTTCCAAAATTTTAGTCTAAAAAATCTCGAATCTTGATCGAAATTCCTCACCATTCGGTCCGAGATTTAGGATGATTTTTCGTCTCGATTCAAAATACCAGTCGATATTCAGAATGTTTTCTTCAGATAATAATCGGGACAGAATGAGATTCAGTTGAGACGAGACATCCCTATTACCATCCCTGCTTGCAACTATGATTATGGTTTTTAAGGTAATAATTTTGATCTGTGTCGGTATTATTAATTAGTTGCTTTGGATGTTGGACATTGAACATTATATATACATATATACTAAGTGTACAAAAATTAAATAAAGAGACATATATCCGAATCTATTTTGGGACATATTACATGTACCGTATCTATTGACCTACTCTTCAAGAAAAGTAAATATTGAAAAACAAATACAAAATTATTAAAAAATGATTTTCACAATGAGTTATTTCAATTTAGGATAAATATTTAACAGTTTTAGTAAATTATTCCTAATTAATATAAACACTAATCCTAAGTTGAATTCATTCATAATTATATTCTTATTTTACCCATCTCTATTAAATATTATTTTTTTTAAACATAATATTTTTTGGGGGCTTTTATTAAAAAACTCAAATAGGATAGAAACTTTCATATTTAACCCAAGTCAAACTAAAGAACTAATAAAAATAAAAATAAAAATTCAAAAAAAAAATTAGCACACCCCCTGCATGTGGGGTGTGTTATAAAAAAATAATTTTTGTTTCTTTTTTCATTTTACTTTAAAAAGCAAATATCTTGTAAAATATAAGTGTTTCACGAAAAAAAATTACAATATATCGATTTATAAATCATAAGTTTTAAAATAAAATTCATTATTGATATGTTTCGACTAACAAATTATTAAAAAATGACTGATATTTATAAGAAAATAATAATTTCAAACTAATTATTTTAAAATACTTATATCCTTTCATCAAGACTCCAAATCACAATTTGTAAGAATATACATATATTTATCTACAATTTTTTTTCAACAAACCTCTCTTAAATTTGTACGTACGTAAGGTCGAAATTAGCTCAAAGTTGCTGCGTCGCAGTACTTCACATTAACCTTCTTTATAGGCATTTTTTTACGTCAGTCATATTGGTGTTTAAAAATTATGTTATATGTGCCTCAGTCACATTACTTATCTTCATTGATATTATGTACCTCAATCATGTTACCGACCATCAGTCATATTGAGTACAATCACAATAACTTTAAGTCACCTATAACTCAGTTATAGTCATATTTTTACCCACAGTCACAATGTGACTATCAGTTAAGTGACTGATAATTTAGTCACAGGTGCACCTCAATCACATTTGTGACATTAGTCACATTGTTGGCCCTTAGTCATATTGAGCACAGTCACAATTATAATATCAATCACATTATAGACCCTTAGTCACATTTGTGACCTCAGTCATATTAGTTACTTTTGTCACATTGAGCACAATTACAATTGTAACCTTACTCACATTGCCAACCCTTAGTCACTTTAAATACAACCACAATTGTGACCTTAGTCACATTGATGAACCTCATTCATATTACCCACTCTCAGTCACATTTGTGATCTTAGTCACACCGTGAATAAGGATGGCAACATGCCGAGTATGATAAGAGGATGTCAATACCCACACATGCCATGTTCAATCAACGGGTACGTCCCCTTATATGTCCCTAATGTATCGAACTCCCGCGGGCCCCCATACCCACATAAATTTTTGTCATCCCTAATTGTGACTATATTTTTTTATTTACAGTCACAAAATGACTATCAATTAAGTGTATGACTGAGTGTGTATTAATTTAGCAACAGTCACGACTCACAACGTGATTATAACTGGTTTCATCCGCACACCAAAAAACCAATGTTGAATTAATATTTAATGTTTATTTAAAATAAAAATAAGTTCTTTCAAAACACAGTACCCAAATGAGAGTTAAGGAGTTAAAAATATATTCCCACTTACACATTTTTTTTAGCAGAGCAAAGCAAAAAAAAAAAAGAAAAAATCACTTTTCATGTGATCATTAGCAGTATTCACTAGAACAATAATTTTTTTTTTTTCCTTTATAAGGGTAAAAGGGAGAAAAATAGGTCAAACATCTTATTAGTAAAAAAAGAAAACAAGTTAAAAGGTAGGTTTTTTTTTTTTTTTTTTTTAAGTGATGAAAAATAAAATTTTTTAAATAATTTAAAATTTCTATATATTTTTTAAATATTGTTTATGAGCGAACAATGAAAATTTGATTGTTCACATGTATATTTTTTTTAAAAATCACTATTCATAATATTTTTTTGAGATGGTTGAACATCATTTTTACAAGGACAATCAAATTTTTTGTAAGGACAATCACAATTATTTGCAAGGACAATCACATTTTTCACAAGAGAGTTATATTTTTACAAAGACAATCATATTTTTTTGTAAGGACAATCACATTTTTTGTAAGGAAATTATATTTTTTTAAAGACGATCTTTTTTTTTTTTTTGGTAAGAACAGTCATATTTTTTGTAAAGACAACCATATTTTTACAAGGACAATCTCATTTTTTGTAAGGATAATCTCATTTTTTTGGTCAGTCATATTTTTAAAAGGATAGTCATATTGTTATAAGGATAGTCATATTTTTTGTAAGGATAGTCACAATTTTTGTGAGCAGAAGCACATTTTCCATATTTATATTATGTGCGACATAACAACTTCGATGCCGTTTTTGACTTTGTGGAATTCCTAATTTAAGAGATGTTCCTTAATGAAAGTTGTAGATATGAATATCAATTGTATGTAATATTTTACAAATTATGATTTGGAGTTCGGATGAAAGAGATATGAATATTTGAAAACGATTTTTTTTTTTGTCGAAACATATCGACCATAATATTTGTTTTAAAGCTTATGATTTGTAAATTAATAATATATAAATTTTTTTCCTTGAAATAATTTATATTTTGAGAAATATTTTGTTTTTAAATTTAAATTTAAAAAACCCACATTTTTTGTTTTATAAATCTGTCGCTTTTTCATTTTTTTTTAAAAACATTTTAGTGGCAAACTTATTATTATTATTTCATTTTGTTAGATATATTTATGTCATGTATATTAAATGGGAATAATCTTTTAAGCCTGTATTGAATTGAAAGATCCCTTATCATTTTAGGATTTTTTGTTGTTTATTTAGTGTCATTAAACATCAATTAATATGCAAACAACCAAATCAAACCAGAAAATCGAATCTAATATGCATAAACCCTAGAAACCTTAAAACTTGAAAATCAAGAAAAACCTTATGAATCCAAGTCGAGATAATCCTCTGTCCTTAAGAACTTATTGGCCCCGTCACAGGTGCTTTACGGATTCGCAATTGGCCAATGTTCTCCCATGATAACTTGGTTCATTCTTGTCCAAGGAGCACTCCTTGACAAGTATACAAACTAGGAAATGGTTGAACTCTCTCTCAAAACCAAAAAACAGAAACAAATGTCTCTTTCAAAATTCAGATTTTCCCTTGTCATTTGTAATGAAAATAATGCCTCCTTTTATAAGGCATGTAAGGGTGCCAAAAGAGCACCATTTGGGGTGGGGTGCAACCCTCCAAAGGGTTGTACCCCTCACAAGCACCCAATGCTACAAAAGGAAAATTTTACCCTTAATGAATATTTAGAAGATTTCCAACAATCCCCCACAATCTTCAATATTCATGGAGACACTTGAGAGAGTTACCATGAACTAAAGCTGCATCGAAATAGGCAGCTTTCGCCTTGAACCTTTTCTAGTGAGTGACAATCGGATTTACTTGGCAAACAGTGACCCATAGTCTTGAACTGTTCTGCCGTTGGTGTAAACCAAGACAATTGCCAACACACAGCTTTAATTCGACCATTTTCTCGTTCTACGGTTGTGTTCATTTCGGCCTTGAACAACGGTCCCGGTCATCAAGCACTTAGGGTAACCCACCTTTAAAAGTTCCCATGGAAGCGGCCTCACTTCTTACTTGAAATAGGTGATCTACTATGAAGAGGTAATCTGTCTTTACCCCCATTAGGACTCATCTCCTAATATAGTGATCATTAAAAGCCATAACTTATCCTAACCAATGACAGACAGCACTCATCGTCATTATCGGAATGGGAAGAGTACAAAACTCTTTAGTGCTTGTTTTGAATTGCACAAAGTTTCAGTTGTCCCTTTTGAACCTAGATCTTGGGATCTCCAGTCAGCTAGGTTGGGTTTCCACAGTGACAATTCTTAGATTATAGGCTTCAAGCCCATTCCCCTCGATGACTTCTCAACTTGCTCTCGAGGTAAACCTTTAGTTAGTGGATCCGCTAGGTTTCCTTCGACTCAACATAATCGATCAATATTATGCTACTTGAGAGCAGTTGACCTATGATATTATGTCTCCGACGTATGTGTCGAGACTTACCATTATACATTGTATTTTGGGCTCTCCCAATAGCCGATTGGTTTTCACAATATATGCTAATCGTTGGCACCGGTTTGGCCCAACTAGGAATATCCTCCAGGAAGTTTCTAAGCCATTTTTTTTATTCCACTGTTTTGTCTAATGCTATGAACTCAGATTCCATAGTAGACCGGGCAACACATGTTTGCCTCGAGGATTTCCATGACACGGCTGCATTACCAAGTGTGAAAACAAATCCTACCGTAGATTGGAATCCACTGAATCAGATATCCAGTCAGCATTGCTGTATTCCTATAGAACAACATGATATCTCTCGTAATGTAGCCCATATTTTTGAAGTTTCTCATACCTCAAAACACTTACTATGGCTTTCCAGTGGCTATGTCCTGGATTGCTAGTATATCTGCTAAGCCTGTTCAACAGCTTGAACAATATCAGTTCGTGTGCAATTCGTGAGATACATCAGACTTCTGATGATCTTTGAATACTCTAATTGCGATATGCTTAACCAGTATTCTTTGATAGAGGAAGAGTTAGGTTAGCTACTCCCAAATCTTTCATATCAAATTTGCTAGATAACACTTTATTGGTAGACTGAATCAACTCATGATTATTACCAATTATCAGCATATCGTCTACATAGAGACATACAATGACAATCATTGAGTTGATTTGGTGTATATACACTTATCACACTCATCGGTTTAAAACCCATTTGACCACATCTCTTTGTCAATCTTTTCATGTCATTGTCTAGGTGCTCGTTTTAATCCATACAAGGATTTTACAAGTTTTGCACACCTTCTGTTCTTATCCAGGAACATTAAACCCTTCTGGTTGTTCCATGTAAGTCTCTTCATCCAATTCACCATTCAAGAATGACGTCTTTACATCATTTTGATGTATTTCAAGACCAAACATAGCTCCTATGGCTATGAGCATTCTTACCGATGTGATACGATCACTGGTGAATATGTGTCAAAGTAAACAAAGCCTTCTTTCTGTCTATAATCTTTTATGACAAACCTCGCCTTGTACTTATCTATTGATCCATCCAATTTCATCTTTCCATTTGTAGCCCAGTGACTTACAACCTGGAGAAAGATCAACCAACTCCCAAGTATGGTTCTGTAGGATTGAATCAATCTCACTGTTAATTGCTTCTTTTCACAGAGGTGCCTCCAGAGAAGACATTGCTTCTTTATAGCTTTGAGGCTCATTTTCTAACAAATATGTCAGAAAATCGGATCTGACTCTTGGTCAACCTGATCACTGTCCGTGACAGTATCAACAGATCTTTTGAGAGACTATCTTCTTTGTCTTTCCTTACAAGGAAATGTCTCTTCAAAAAATATTGCATTCCTTGACTCAATCATCACATTTAGATTGATGTCAGGAATCTCATACTTGTGTACCAAGAATCGATACGCACTACTGTTGCAAGCATATCCGATGAATATACAATCAACAGTTTTGGGTCCTATTCCACCTTCTTAGGTTTAGGAACCATCACCTTGGCAATTGGCAAGACACCCCCACATTTCCAGATATTTGTAGGAAGGTACATAACATTTCCACAACTCATATGATGTCTTATCCAATCTCATGTGAGGAAGCTTGTTCAGAACATAGTTCCCTGAAAGCAGGGCTTTCCCCCACAAGTTCTGAGGTAAACCAGAACTAGTCAACATGGCATTCATCATTACCTTCAACGTTCGGTCTTTGCACTCAGCAATCCCATTTTGTTGAGGAGAATAAGGAGCAGTGGTTTCGTGAATAATTCCGTGCACAGAACAATATTCACCAAATGATGAAATATATTCACCACCTCTATCACTCCTGATTCTTTTGATTTCCTTGCCAAGTTGATTTGCAACTTCGTTCTCAGTGTATAAAGCCCTCAATAGCTTCATCTTTGCTCCTCAGCAAATACACTTAACAGAATCTTGTGCTTTCATCGATAAGAGTGACAAAGTACTTTTTACCGCCTCTTATTTGCACAATATTCATGTCACACACGTCAGTGTGTACAAGTTCCAATGGTTCAGAACTTCGTTCTATGATGTTCTATGTATTTTTGCTTTAACACATGCCTCACACTCATGTTGGCTATCAATGCAAATTTAGGTATAAGGTTCATGCCAATTAATGTACGCATTGTATCATAATTAACATGTCATAACCTCTCATGCCATACATTTTGTGACTCAATAATATAAGCAGAAGTTTCAGCTTTATTAATAGCACAATTGACAGTCATTGAAAAGGCCCTCAGCGAGGTATCATTTTCCTACACAGACATCATTTTTGGTCAATACAATCTTGTCAAAAACAAATACAAACCCGAGACCGAGTTCTTCCGAATATATGGAACATGCAAACATTCTTATATGTAAGCTCCGTTCTGGATATCATTTTCAGAACTAATGTACCTTGTCCAACCACTCTAGAGGTAGACGAGTTTCCCATTGTCAGATGATCGCTGCCATCGACCTTTCTGATACGAGAAAAACATCTTGCTATCAGCACAGATATGACGAGTAGCCCCAGTGTCTACCCATCATTCTCTCAGATTCCCAACCAAGTTGGCTTCAGTTACCACTGTTGAGAGATTCATTTCTGAAATCTCATCAGTTAACTGTTCATCTTCAGTGACATAGGCCTCATTATTCTTGCCATTGTCCCGAGATATCTTGTTTCTGTAGTCATTTGTCATATGACCGCTTTTTTCACAGTTGTAGCACTTCCCATTGAACTTCTTGTTCGCTTGGGAAAAATCAGCTTCGCTGTTCTTTCTTTTCTTGCTACCCTTTAAATCCTCAATGATGTTAGCCTTAGACTCCGTAGTCTTGTAGCTGGCCTTCTAGGACATCCTGTTGTCATGCTCGATTCTCAATCGAACTCCAAGGTCTTCAAGGCTCATATGCTTCTTTTTGTGTTTCAGATAACTCCTGAAGTCCTTCCATGATGAATGCAACTTTTCAATTATGGTGGCAACGTGAAACGTCTCACAGAGTTTCATACATTCATCCAGTATTTCATGAATGATCTACTGCAGTTCACCTAACTGAGACATCACTGTCCTTGAAACTACCATCTTGTAGTACAAGAACCTACCCACGACAAATTTCTTTTGTCCGGCATCCTCGGTTTTGTATTTCTTCTCGAGAGATTCCCAGAGAATCTTCGCAGAAGTAATGCCTTGGTACACATTGTACAGGGTATTGTCAAAACCACCCAAAATGTAGTTCTTGCACAGGAAGTCGTCAGACGACCATGTCTCTTCTCGCAGTTCCTTGGCTGCCTCTGATTCACCCTCCACAGGACCTGGAGGATCTTTGAGGTACTTAGCCAACTGCAGAGTTGTCAGGTAGAACAACATTTTGCTCTGCCACTGTTTGAAGTTTGCCCCACCAAACTTCTCCGGTTTTTCTCTATGAGAGACCGGTACTGTGATGTTTCCGCTAACCATATGTAACTGGAAACAAACAGGGTTCAATAAGTCTACAAAAGACAGATTGTACAACGACTAACAAATGATCTTGTCTCAAGTGATATACCAAATATCCACTTGTTGTTCTATTGGACAGTAGTACCAATAAACACGAGTCCTTGAATTGCCAACCAAGATTTCTTATGAAAATTAAATAAAGGAATATTCCCAGAGGACGAGGGGGGTCCGGAGTAACCACTTAAGTCCTGACCACTTAGGTTCTTATCGTCTTTTGACAGAATATCCTTTAACTACTTTCTCAATAGAACCTATTAACAATTCAAACTCAGTATTTCACTTTTTCAATGTCACAAAACAATATACGATAAGTGTAGATATATGTGTATGTATCAAACAAGATTGGATGGAATTACTTGTGTAAAATTACACTTTAAATTCTCAACCAAGTATGCAACACATAAATAAGTTTCAACTTTATCACTAAATGTATGCTTGTGATAATTGAACACCCTAATAATAACTTAAATCTATACTACAAAGATTTAAAGTGTTTCAGTATATGATTTACTAAATTAATATTAAATTAATCTAAGTCTTTGCAGTTTATAACAATTTCAGGACAGATTCGTTAGTGTCACATTCGTATCTATGTTCGAACGAGACTGTCCAGTGTGTGCGTTCGTGTTGCGTTTGATAACGCGTTCGAACGAAGTGTTCCAGAGAGTTCACGTTCGTGTTGCGTTCTAGAACGCGTTCGAACGGAATAATTCTAGAGAGTTCACGTTCGTATAACGTCCGAGAACGCATTCGAACGGAATGATTCCAGAGAGTTTGTGTTCGAGTTGAGTTTAGGACGCGTTCGAACATTCTTACGAAATTTCAGATTTTAAGCCTTCGCGTACGTCGGGCGTTCGAACGCCCTACGGGTTTACATGCACAATACGTATTTTTCCAGAAAATTTCTACCATAGCATGCGAATTTACAGTCTAACAACACTAGAATGCAATAAGTTCTTAAAATTGTTGTTTATTTAGTGTCATTAAACATCAATTAACATGCAAACAACCAAATCAAACCAGAAAATCGAATCTAATATGCATAAACCTAAGAAACCTTAAAACTTGAAAATCAAGAAAAACCTTATGAATCCAAGTCGAGATAATCCTCTGTCCTTAAGAACTTATTGGCCCCGTCACAGGTGCTTTACGGAGTCGCAATTGACCAATGTTCTCCCAGGATAATTTGGTTCCTTCTTGTCCAAGGAGCACTCCTTGACAAGTATACAAACTAGGAAATGATTGAACTCTCTCTCAAAACCAAAAAACAAAAACAAATGTCTCTTTCAAAATTCAGATTTTCCCTTGTCATTTGTAATGAAAATAATGCCTCCTTTTATAAGACATGTAAGGGTGCCAAAAGAGCACCCTTTGGGGTGGGGTGCAACCCTCCAAAGGATTGTACCCCTCACAAGCACCCAATGCTACAAAAGGATAATTTTACCCTTAATGAATATTTAGAAGATTTCCAACATTTTTAGGGAAAACCCAAAATCAAAAGGAAGGCTAAAGCTTTATTTAAGCTTGTAACTGGGATTTAAGTTGTGATTAATGATCACCCAACAAATATGAGGACGGAAGCTGAAAACTTTGATTGCGGAGGCCAAGTGACAAGAAAAATATAATGAAAGATAAAGTACTATTAATTTGTTTTATTTTTCAATAAGTTTATTTATTATCAAAATATCTAGTGTTAAGTCAGACTCAAATATATAAATATTTGTTGATCACACATAATGATAGTTGATTAGCATGTTGCATTTTCCTTTAAAATTAGATTATGCGCTTGGGATGTTCTGTCATAAAAAAAAAAAAAAAAAACCTTCTTGTTTGTCAAAATTAATAATTTCTCCTTTTATGTTCCAAAATTCATCAAAATACTGATTTTTTTTTAATACATTATAAGTTTACAGATATACAATCTGAAATTTATTTAGACACTGAATACAATCTACGTCTACTAAAGACGAGCTCGCTCTCCATACCGGAGAGATCTACTCACACTCAAATATTTGGAGAGAAATCTACTCTTAATTTGAGAGAAACAAAGTTCATGCATCTATAAGGACTCGAACCCATGTTCTCCCAAATCCCAATAGCAATATTCATGTTGTTAAAATGAATTGTATTTGAGCTTTGCAATATTCATCTATAAGTAGGGGTGAACACGGTTTCGGGTCAAACCGCAAACCGCATCGAACCGAACCGAACCGCGCGGTTTGAAAAAATATTAAAAATGATTTCAAACCGCACCAAATCGAACCGCAAATTTCGGGTCGGTGCACGGTTTTGACCCGCACCGAACCGCCCAAACCGCAAATTAGAATATGAAAGATTTTGTTATAATGGATAGGACTGTTTCCCTTAAAATTAATGGTACCTAGCCTTAAGAGGTTAAGAACCGTGACTTAAAACGTTTTCAAAACCAAGGACCACAAAACAAACACCACTATTGTTTTTTTTTTTAATGTGTTTCTTATTTTATCTATATATACACACATACACAACACGTGTGTTTTGTGTTGAAAGATTTTGTTATATTATTTGAGAAATAAAGTGGGAATTAAAAAAAAAAAGATATGTTATGTTACTTATTATTTGAGAATGAAATATGGTTCCTTCTACCTCTATCACGAATTTATTGTATATTTGGTTCCGATAATTTGAACCAACACTTGTTAGATCACTCTTAGTCTCTTACACATATATTTTTATTTATTTTATATTTATATTTGATTATTATCGGAATAGATATTCTAAGATATTTAATGATCATATGACAATATACCATGAATAAATGAAAATCATGTATTTTTTCTACTTCAATTATAATGTGAAAACACATAAAATTTTCTTAAAAATTTTATAATCCAAACCGCCGACCCGAACCGCCCAAACCGCTAAACCGCCAACCCGAACCGCCGCGGTTTTCCTTATCAAATTTGCGGTTTCGGTTTCTAATTTCCCAAACCGCCAACCCGCACGGTTTGAAGGAAAAAACGAAAAAACTGACCCGAACCGCACCGCGAACACCCCTATCTATAAGATATTTGTATCTGACCATCGGAAGAGACTTTTACATAATTTCGTGTTCCAGGTTAATAAACCAATATATTAAACAATCGTAAGATAACCACTTCATCTTTAAAAATGATATTGGAAGGATTCACAACCCTTGATAGTTTTAAAATTGAATTTTCTTAAAAACTACTTTCAAGCAAATTTATTTACTTGTTTTAAATTTAAAATCACCATCCAAATAAACAATCAATCCATTAGATACTCGTAAAATTTGACTTTATAAATTGATAACAAAAGGTTTTAAGTTCTCGTGGGATCGATACTTTTTATACTACTTGAATGATACGTGCGCTTGCGTTGTACGCGTGTGATTACTCCGGTCAGTGCATTTGTTGTAAAGGTTTGTAGTGAGCCCCCCCGCACGCACAACGTGCGTTCGCCACTGGTTTGTGAGTGAGTTACGGAAAACTCATGATGTAACATGTGGATTCACATTTACATAGTGCAAAGCTGCAAGTGCGGCTTGAAGAAATAGACGTAGACATTGTTGGCCGAATCAGTATAAATCTAAATATTTTTTTTCTCTATCCATAAATTCTTTTAATTATCGCAAGTTTTATTTTACGATTGCATATTACTTTAGAAACTTACATTTGATAAAAGATTGTGTTTGAGAAAATCACATACTACGCTTAATTGGTAAAACTATCAGGTAAGTAGCTTAAAATTGAAAAGAATTTTAAGTTCTACATTATATTGCCAAATCCCAATTCACCCCCCCATCTCTTGGGTATAGTTATTATTTGAGTGCTTGGACGCAATTTCACAATTTTGAAACCCTATGTTAAACCCTCTTGATCAACATTACATTTGAGAAACCCAGCAAACTGAACTCAGCAAGGAAGCCATTGTTGTTGTTTTTATCTTTTTGACTATTTTTGTTTCCATTATCTAAACCCAATGTGTAAGAAATGGCATTGCAGATCAAGAGTTCAAAGTATCCCAACTTCTTTGCATGTGTGACGGCAAAGGTGCAACCAACTTGAGAGTTTCCAGTTTGGAAACATCACATTCTGAAGATAGTTGTACATTACGCACAGCTTGAGAAATGTCGGGCAAAGTCAATTCCTTACAGTGAAGATGAAGGCGAGGTTGCCTTTCCAAGATACTCCCGCTCTCCAAATCAAGGCCAAAGGGAAGAGTTTTTTCTCTTGGAACCTCCTCCCCATTTGAGTTTTCATCAAGATCACATGGATCGAATTGTTTCCACTTCCTATGAGCTTGCCACCCATATTTGTAGTCTCCAACTATAGGTGTTCCCAATACCTCAGCACAGTGTACGCGAAGCTGTTCGACCGACACATGGTTAAATAGGATTTCGAACAATAATTTAGACCAAAATTTATTCAGAAATCATAAATTCATTTCATCTTGTTCTGGTCTGTACCTGGTGTTTTCTACCAGTGAGAGGAGATAATCTTAGCCATGTGTAACCTGCATCAAAACACAAGAATAAGCAGAATCGAAAAGAAAGTGTGAAAAAAAAAATATCATACGAAAGACTAGAGATGGTGGAAAAAGTTAGAGCAATGGACATTCATGAACTAGATCACTGGATAAGTCCTTTAACAATGCATTTACTCCCTCTTTAAAAGGTCTACACTATTCTCTTGTTCAGCACCAAAGACACATCCACACAAGCTGGGAGAGTCGAGCACATTTAATTTTCAAATATAATTAAGTGTTCCAATGAAGTAATACACTAACCATGACATGAGGGTTTGATCACTTGATATTTTGTTACTGCATGCTGAGATGATACAATTTGATCATTGTTAACTACTGTGATTCGATCAGACTTTCCATTGTCCACCACCACCTGAAGCAATAATAGCCAAAAGGTTATATTAAAATTCGAGCAAATATTTGGCTGTCATTAATTCGTTATTACATAAAAGGTATTCCATACTGTGCTCTACCTGCAACAAAAAAGTTGAAGTTATGTTGGGACACTCACTCACCTAATTTTTTTCCTCTTAAAAGAATTTGTATATTTCAATTGTTAGGTAAAGGTGCAACCCAGAATAATTACTGCCCCATTCTAAGACATAAAACATAAAAAATATAGCTTAAAATTGAGAAAACCAAATAAAAGGAATAAATGAAAACCAGTGTAGCCCATGAGCTACAGAGCTATATAGCTATTAGCTGACTCCTACTTCACAGATCAGAGGAGAGATTTAAAAATAAACAAGGCGTTGTTTAGGAGGTGAACCAGCTGTCACAAAATCCAAGTGGCCTCAGAGCACTAGTATGATTTGAACAGCTCAAAAATAAAATCAAAGAATGTACAAAAGGTGAACAAGTTATAAAGCTATATAGCTCATCATCCTTTTGCAATCCTTAATCCATGTGTACAAAAATGGTATCTCCCTCATACGCAGACAACTCAAGGAGTCTCAACATGATGCAATACGCTAAGGATGAACCAAGTCTGGATATATTCAGCAAGCATTCCAATCCTAAATCCAGGGACTAAAATAAAACAATTTTTTCTATTTAAAATTTACTAAGAATCATGT
Organism: Zanthoxylum bungeanum; assembly: GCA_019454045.1. Taxonomy (NCBI): domain Eukaryota; kingdom Viridiplantae; phylum Streptophyta; class Magnoliopsida; order Sapindales; family Rutaceae; genus Zanthoxylum; species Zanthoxylum bungeanum. Next base: position 17,060 of record SKCR01012014.1, read on the forward strand.
ACTAACCTTTCCTAATGGTGCTGAAATCATCCCCTTTGAGCACCTTGGAGTTCCAATGACAAGGGCCCAATACCATCTTTGCAAGATTCTTTTTTCATTGTCATTGTCCTTAACACAGAACATGTTCAACTTTAATTATCCAGAACTATCACAATAATGCATTTCTCATAGTTTATGAACAAAGCATGAACAAGAAGTGAAATTTACATATTTTGATGCTCTAAATGTTTTCTCACGGAAAATAGAATGCAGAACTGTTGCACTCATTTGCGTCCTCCCCAGCACCAAGATACCGCTACTGTCTCTGTCAAGTCTATGCACCTAACAGAGAAAGAAAAGGACTTATAAATCATACCGGAAACCAATAAAAGTTTATGTTAGAAGGAGCTCACAATATACAGCATAACAATGATAAAAGTTGGCTGGTGTCAATCCAATCTTCTAGCAGAAAATTTATCAAACTTAAAATTGGTCAAATGAAGGGCAGTGCAACAAAACCCACATTATAACTGGAAGGATAAACATGCTGCATACAGCCACTATTGCTAATAATGTAAATTGTTAATAACAAAGGGAAATGCGCAACAGAAATCGAATTATAACTGGAAGGAAAAACATTCTGCATATGTGCTGCACTACTGTTGATTATGAAAATTGTTTATACGTCATAAGTCGTAAGAAAACTCACCAGCCGTGGCGGTTCTGAGTAATCATAAGTTAAACAAGTAGCAGCCAGTTCATCTATACTTCTTTTAATTCCTATGCCACCCTGTTCAAACGTAAAAAAACAGAGAAATTTTAGAAAACAACCGACAAAAAACCTCAGAAATATGGAAAAATAACCAATAAGAATCTGATAGCTTACTTGTACAGGCATCCCAGGAGGTTTGTTGACAACAATAATGGCTGGATCCTATATTTTGATACAGGTTATGAGATAGAAGTGAGCTACAAAACACCAACCACAAAAGAGTTAAAATTATGTACCTTATACAACGCCAGGCTTTGAATATACTTAACTTCTTCTTCGGTGCAAGGATGCTCTTCTTTCCTAGAAGGCGACTCCTGAACGCTAATCGGAAGAAAGATTCGGTCTCCCAAGTTCAATGAATCCTTTGCTGCCACCTTCCAGTAACATACGATACCTTTAGTTTAAGGTGGCAAACACATAAAATAAAAGTATAAGCTAATTTTAATTAAACAAGAATGTAAAAGCATCTTCAAATACCCTTTTGAGTTTAATTTCTTGTCCTTGACCATTATCAGAACTTTCAATGTCAGGAGATTCTCTTCGAACCTGCATACAAAGCAACAGCATTACAGAAGAAGCTTGCTTTCCTCTCCTTTATCCTCAATCAAGATTAAATTTTCAATATGCAATATACAAATTCAATTAGACAAACTTCAAAAGTTACAACATTTCATTAAAATTTAAACAAAACTGACAACAAAACTTTCACTAGATGCCAAAAGTTAAAAATCTTTTAATCCAAATTCCTCAACAAATGCAAGTAATAAGATATGAAGATCCCAAATTTCTCAGAGTATCTACAAAGTATCAAGTAAAAAGAATTTTTTTTTTGGCTTAAAGAAAGAACTTTCGAACCTGTCTCAAGCGAAAGAGCTTTTGAATAAGATTTCTGGGCAAGCCAGGACAGCACTGAAGAACCCACTTAAGAGCCGTCGTTTCGGGCGTGATGGGAGATTTCGACCGGTCAGCGAGCTGCTTTCCTAAAGCTGAGCCGTTGATTGTGGAAGTGAAAGGAGGTAAAGTGAACCATTTGCCTCTCCTTTCATCATTGTTATTAATGTGAGTTTCAGTGGAGTAATGTGATTGGTGATGGTGGGAGGATGATATGGAGAGTCTAGAGCCACCGTAAAAGGCAGAGTACGGCGGAGTCTGGAGGAGGGGAAGGCGCCGGCGGAGGAGCATCGCCGTGAGTTATTTTATAGTTCTAATGAGCAGGGTTTTGCCCGCTAACCGGCAAGTACTTTTTTTATTTATCAAAATGATAACTGCCCGTCTGCCGGTTTATTTCGAGTTTGGGCCCGAGCTTGTGAGCTAGGACTCAAGTCACACAACATATGGCGGGTCGGATCAGGAATTGAATCCGAAATTAAAAACAGGAGAAGATAGCTTATATGGGTTGGTTGGGTTGGGTCGGATCATATTAAAATTTTAAATTTAAAAAATAAAAAAAATTGGGGTTGATTTGGTTAAACTTGATTTTTTTCCCAACTTGAGATCTAACTCAAATAATTTTATATCTAAAACTTGATCAAATGACTTAAGTTAGGTTATCGGGTTGAATCCCTCGTAATTTATTTTTCAAGTTAAAAGAAAATTATTTTAAAATTCACAAGAATTATATTTCAGCTTTTTTAATGTCACACAAGACAATAATAAAAGAGCTTAACGTACATAATTAAATGTAAACCAAAAAGATTAGACTGCTCTCAAATATATTCTAACTTACATATATTTTTATTCCCTCCGTTTTTAGATTCTGTCATGTGACATCAGGAAAAAAAGAGACATAAATTAAATTAGAGCCCATTTAGCTAATCACGAGCTAAGACTTATTGGCAATTGATTGCGAGGTAAATTTCAATATTTAGCCTGATTGATTCATAAATAGTTAGTTTCTTTACCTATAACTATTCTTTGTTTTTTTGCGATTCTTAGGTGAGGAAAAAATATATTAGGTGTTGACGGTTGATTTTTGTCTCAGGAACAATAAGGGAATACCGCTCCCGGGATAATCTTCATTCAACAGTGAATTTGTTTGGTTATGAGAAACCAAAATCAAACTTTGACAAAAGGGAATAAGCACGCAGATCAACACAAAGTATTAACTTGGTTCGGCAGATTGAATCCAACCTACGTCCACAGGCACAAAATGGATGGGTGTTTTATTACCGAAATGTACTCGGCCGACCTGTTTTGTGATTGGTCAGTGTGGAAACCGAGCTGTTTGTGTTTACAGAATAGTTCTTTCTAGCTTTTTTAGTAATCAATCTTACTAATCGATCAACCAACCCTCACAAATGTGTTTCCCCCTCCTATTTATACTAGCAAAGAGGCGGTTCTATCCCCCATCTAGATGACACTACCCATGTGGACTCATTAATGGAATTCCTTCTCACAAGGCCACTTGGCCAAAAATATCTTACTTTCATCATTACTATGTCCCATCACCTTATCTTATAAGAATGATGTCCCATTATCTTATCCTATAAGAATAAGGCGGTGGAAAATATCTCGCCATCTGCTCGGTCTTCATGAGGTCAGTTGCAATGATCCTCTGAACTGAGAATGTTGCTACCGATCTGATACTGTCCGACCAACCGTGCTGAAGTGGTCGACAATTTATCACCAAATACCTGGCCTTTCTTGTTGGCACGTGTCATGTCATATAGTCGGCAACACCCTTCTCGCCGGGTCGACATTAAGGGTATTGGTCAAAAGGAAGTTACCATTTCTACCATTGTCGTACTGCTAAATCATCATAGTACCATAATTTACCTCAAACATCTGTCCCCTAGTTCTCGGTTCCAACAAGTGTGCGAGTTGGTGCCGGGAACTATATAAAAAGAGTGGTGCTTCTGATAAACTAGTGGCCGACCTTTGAAGAAGAAGTTTATCGGCCTACAATGACCTCGTTCTCGGTACGACTCAGATGCTCGGTCTTATTTCTTTCCAGCCAAAGCGAAATCTCTTTATTGCCCTTCTGGAAATCGCCCCTCGAGACGCGCAACCGTCATATCCACTTAAATACACATCAAGTCACTTCTAGGGTTTAACGTGAGCCTACCACTTGTCAACCATATGTCGTTCTCCCGCCAAAAAAACAAGTAATCCGACCGCCATTGCCAACTCAAAAGACGCCTAAACCCAGCCGTCCATCCAATTCAGACAGATCACTCCTGAAAGTGGAAGTGTGCAGTCTTGAGTCCAAGCTGAGGGCCAAGGATGAGGAGATGGCCCGGGTTTGTGAGGAGCTTAAAAAGAAGGAAGCTGAGTTGGAGACCGAGAGGGAGGCAATCAGACTTGAGGGGGTCGGGGATTGCGCTGAAATTATCCCGATGGTGCTGCCCAACTTGGACATGGGGCCAATCCATGCGGCCATCCGATATTGCAAGGGGGAGATCTCCCAAGAAGAATTTCAAAAATGGTTGCCTCCTTCTCCTGAAGAAGTACTGGATCCCGATCCCATTTCCGTCATCCCGACGTCTCCAGCTCCTGAAGAAAACCGACCAGAGGGTCATGCTCCTGCAGCTGTAATTGTCGTGGCCTATCAAGCCGTTCATATGGAAGCCAATGCCCCTCTTCCTAAAGCCGAGACTAGCCATCTGCCACCCGATCCTATTGAAGAAGATCCAATTGCCTATGCGCGGGCCGATAAGTAGGGGATAACCCGCACGGGGCCCCATGTAAACTTAAACAAATCACTACTCTTTGTAGTAACTATGTATATATATATATATATATATATATATATATATATATATATATTTGCATGCTTCTATTTGCACTTCCTGCCTTCCATAATTTGCTTCGAATGCATCCTTGTAAATGACCACTCGAGATCTGGCTGATCGAAGAGATTGACTTGGTGGGACGTAATTCGACCCCGATCTGAGAGAAACAATTGGCTCTGAGGGGATATTACGTCTCCAGACCAAAGAGCTGACTCGGTGGGATATAACCCGACCCGAGCTGAGAGAAAACACTTGGCTCTGGGGGGATATTACATCCCTGGACCAAAGATATGACTCGGTGGGACATAACCTGACCCCGAGCTGAGAGAGAAACACTTGACTTTGGGGGGATATTACGTCCCCATACCAAAGATATTACGTCCCTAGACCAAAGAGCTGACTCAGTGGGACATAACCCAACCCCGAGCTGAATAACCATGCGGCCTCGGCAGAACGAATCCAGCCCCGAGCCGAATAACCATACGGCCTCGGCGGAACGAATCCAGCCCCGAGATGAATAACCATAAGGCATCGGTGGAACGAATCCAGCCCCGAGCCGAATAACCATACGGCCTCGGCGGAACGAATCCAGCCCCGAGCCGAATAACCATAAGGCCTCGGCGGAACGAATCCAGCCCCGAGCCGAATAACCATGCAGCCTCAGCGGAAAGAATCTAGCCCCGAGCCGAATAACCATAAGGCCTCTGCAGAACGAATCCAGCCCCGAGCCGAATAATCATGCGGCATCGGCAGAACGAATCTAGCCCCGAGCCGAATAACCATGAGGCCTCGGCAGAACAAATCCAACCCCGAGCCTAATAACCATGCAGCCTCGGTGGAACGAATCCAGCCCCGAGCCTAATAACCATGCAGCCTCGGTGGAACGAATCCAGCCCCAAGCCGAAACAGTAGTCGAAACATGGCACGGGCATCCCCTTTCCACGAATCGATGAAAATCAAAACAAGAGTAAGACAAAACGAAAACCGTGGAGGTGACTTAGCACGTACTCCATAAAAAATGAAGTATAGATAACAACACGGGGGCCCCGAGATGGCGTCCCACCTGGTGCCTCCAAAACACAATTCTGAACCTTACAATTCAGTGTCCCGGCAAGCCGAGATATGGATCGGTGAGCGATCGAGACCCTAAGGGCAAAAACCTCCTCATACTGGGCGGCTCTGGAGCCTGCATACGTCACGATGGCATAAACCTCCCCGTGTCATGCTTCTCCTAATCCAAGCGGTCAAGCTAAACCTACAAGAACACACTCCCCGCAGTCGCCTCCCCTAAATCGGTTAGACATATTGCTTCACGGGGGAACTCCCTCCCCGCGGTTGCCATCCCGAGGTGTTGTTGCTGACTCTGTTAGGAAGATTTCTTCACGGGGGAACTCTCTCCCCACGGTCGCCATCCCGAGGTGTTGTTGTTGACTCGGTTAGGTAGATTGCTTCATGGGGGAACTGCCTCCCCGCGGTCTCCATCCCGAGGTAATACTGCTGACTCGGTTAGGCAGATTGCTTCACGGGGGAACTCCCTCCCCGCGGTCGCCATCCCGAGGTGTTGCTAAAAAATACAAGTCATGAGGTAGTTACGCTCCGGTCTCGGGAGTCTGACACTGCCACGAGGGGTTCGCGCGCTTCCCACATGCATTTCATCACTTGAAGCGATTTGGATCCACTTAAAATAAAAAGAGCCAAGTCGGCGCACTTCAACCCGAGGGTTTGATAATGACACCAGGGTTTGGCGTGCCATGGGTTGAGTACCCTTCCCGATCTCAATTCATCCCTTCACATCGTGTATGTCCCCAGAATATTGAACACAACTTTCACATTTAATTAAAAAACAAGCAAAAAATGAACAAGCTTCTTAATTCAAGAGTGAAAGTTTTATTCATATTCGTGGGGTATACTGCCCTCCTTACAACTCTATGTGGGTCATTTTAAGAGAGACTTTTATAACTAAGTCTTTAACCCTGGCCGGGTCACTCACGAGACTTAGCTGCCCGAGAAATAGACTTACTGGAAATATTTCCTCAGCATCTCGGCGTTCTAAGGCTTCTTCAGCCGGGTGTCGTCCAACTGTTCCAAAAGATAGGCACCCGGCCTCACAATCTCCACAACTTTATACAGCCCTTCCCACTTGCCACCCAACGAACCCTCCTCTGGACTTCGGGTGTTCAAAATAACTATTCTCAATACCAGGTCACCCATAAGAAAGGACCAGGTCCGAACCATTTTTTTTATAGAAACGGGCCATTATTTGTTGATAGATTGCTGCCTTCACAGCCGACCTCTCCCTTTTTTCTTCGATCAGGTCGAGGTGATTTCTGATGAGCTCTTCATTCTGCTCGTCCTCAAAATATTGGACCCTGTGGGTAGTCACCCCAATTTCTACTGGAATAACTGCTTCAAACCCGTAAGATAAAGAAAACGGAGTTTCCCCCGTGGAATCCTTACATGTTGTCTGGTGTGCCCACGATACTTCTGGTAGCTCCTCGACCCACAACCCATTGCAAACTCTGAGCCGAGCCTTAAGATTTGCTTTGATGGTTTTTTTGGTTGCCTCAACCTGTCCATTGGACTTAGGATGGGCAGATGAAGCGAATCTTAAGGCGATTTGGAGATCCTCACAGAGCTTCTTGAAGCCTTTACTGTCGAACTGCTTCCCATTATCTGTGACGACGGCCCGGGGAATCCTGAAACTGCAGATAATATTTTTCTTCAAAAACTCAGTCGCTCTCTTCTCTGTGATTGCGGACAGGGGCTTAGCTTCCACCCACTTGGTGAAATAATCTATGACAACAATAACATATTTTGTCTTTCCACGCCCTTTCGGCATCGGCCCAATGATATCCAGGCCCCACTGAGCGAACGACCATGGGCTGGACAATGTATTCAACTGTTCTGCAAGCAAGTTATAGATGTTGGCATTCTTTTGACATCCTTCGCATTTCCGGGCTACCCTCATCCCGTCATGATGCATAGTTGGCCAGTAAAATCCTTGCCTTGAAGCTTTAAAGGCAAATGATTGTCCCCTGGCATGGCTCCCACAAATTCCTGCATGAATCTCTCGGAGTACATAATCGGTTTCCTCATCTGCTAGGCATCTCAAGAGTGGCACCGTATATCCCCTTCGGTACAACACTCATTTAATCAACAAAAACTTACTACTTTTACACTTCAACTTCCAGGCCTCTTTCTTTTCCTCCGGTACTTCCCCAGTTTCCAAATACTTTCTGATCGGCTGCATCCAAGAAGACTCATTTTCCACATCTAGCTCCATTACCACGGGCTCTCCCAAACTTTTTACTTGGAGACAGATTATATGGATTGTTCTGGGCCTTTCTGATCTGATTGATGACGCGAGCCGTGCTAGAAAGTCTGCTTGATAGTTATTCTCCCGACCAACCTGCTCGAATTGCACATTCCCCATTGTTCTGATCAAGGCGTACACTACCTTATCGCCTTCCCCTATTTGCAATACAATTCTGGCTCCACAACTTTGTGAGCTGACAGATCCATCTACTGACAGTTCCCATCCACCTTCCATAATAGTCAAAATATGGGATACCGTAAATTCCGTCACAAAGTCCGCTAAAGCCAGACCCTTTACCGCTGCTCTTGGTAGGTAGGAAATGTCATGTTCACTCAACTCTACCGACCATTTTACTAACCTACCCGAGACCTCCGATTTCTGCAGGATTTGTCTTAATGGACAGTTGGTGTAAACCCCTATAGGATGGGTATGGAAATAATGTCGTAACTTCCAGGCCGCAATAATTAAAGACAAATCGACCAATTCATGCGTCGAATATCTAGTTTCAGCATCTAACAAAGCCTTACTAACATAATATACTGGCCTTTGAACTTTATCGGCCTCTTGTACTAATACTGAACTTACAACATGCTCAGAAACAACTAAGCACAAGAATAAGGTTTCACATGGGGTCGGTTTTGTTAAGAGTGGGGGCTATGTCAAGTACTGCTTCAACTGCAGGAAGACCTCATTGCATTCTGTCGTCCAGTTGACTTCCCTTTTTGCCTTCTTGATAACCTTGAAGAAAGGATGACACTTGTCGGTTGCTTGGGAAATAAACCGAGTTCAATGAGGCCACTCTTCCGGTTAAGCTTTGTACTTCTTTGACTATTCCAGGGGATTTTAGATCCAGAATAGCCCGAATCTTCTGAGGATTTGCTTCTATACCTCTAGAGCTCACCATATAGCCCAAAAACTTTCCCGAGGCCACCCCAAAAGCACATTTTTCCCGATTCAACCTCAGGTTATGCTTCCGTAGTAACTCGAATGTCTTCTCTAGATCGGTTACATGACAGGCTGGCTCCATGGACAAGGTTATCATATCATCGACGTACACTAACATGGATGCGCCGATGAGTGGCTTGAAGATCTTGTTCACCAGCCTCTGAAACGTCGCCCCAACATTCTTTAAACCAAAGGGCATCAATTTGTAACAATACAGCCCTTGGTCGGTGATGAAGGTTGTCTTTTCCTCGTCCCTAGGATGCATCTTGACCTGGTTATACCCCGAGAACACATCCATAAAACTGAGCGGCCCATGGCAGGCAGTTGAATCTACCAATTGGTCCACCTTTGGTAGTGGGAAGCTGTCATTTGGGCAAACTTTGTTGAGGTCGGTAAAATCCATACACATCCTCCACTTTTCAGTGGGCTTTTTTACCAAGACCACATTTGATACCCAATCCGGGTACCTTGCCTCTCTGATAAACCCAGCTTTCAATAACTTTTCTACCTCGGTGGCTATTGACCGGCGTAAACGTATAACGCAAGCGCACGTATCGTTCAAGTAGTATAAAAATATCGATCCCACGAGGACTTAATTTCTACTGTTGTTATTAATTATTGATACTATTTATTTACAGGTATCTAATTATAGGGAGAAAGGAATTGATTGCTTTTGGTTGGTTGAATGTGGATTTGCTAATTAAAATAAAAACAGACACAAAAGAAAATACTAAGGAAAATAGAAGGAAAGACTCAATGATCTAGGGTCGTGACTCCACACAATATTATTATAAAGATGAATTGATTATCTTATCTATGTGTAATAAATCAGTTTGCTAACCTGGAACACGAAATTATGCAAAAACCTCTGTCGATGGTCAGACGTAAATACAAGTATAACCTAATTGAACCATATGTCTATGTCAACCAAATTACCTGGATTCATTAAGATCAAGTTCCAATTGTGACTACCCCCGCCCGACATGTATATGTCTATCATGTAAGGAAATCTATTAAAGGGTTATCTATCCTCAAAGAAGATCGTGTGCTATTGAATCTAAGGCTGAAAGTTAAAACCTTTATGTCTAGTTCATTTTAAGTTTACCATATCAATCTTATTGGTGATCAGACAACAAGAAGCATTAAGCTTAAGACTCAATAAACAAACTAAAGAATTACCCATAAAAAGAAAATCAATTATTAAGTGTGTGAATATTGTGTTTCATCACTTCCCTAGAATGAAAATAAAATACTGGGGGTTAGAGGATCCACATTTAATATTTCTTATCTAGGAATCTCACTTATTATAATATATAAATTATTTTATGTTCCGCTTTCTCAGGAATTAATAATGTTAAACATTTAAAACCAGCCATATAGGCGGTAATCCATTTAGTCCAACTACACAGCCATATAGGATGTAATTATCTGTCACATAAAGACCAGCCATATAGGCGGTAAAGTAATTTATATTTAACCTGACCATATAGGCGGTAATAAAGTTTGACATTAATTAATCCAGTTAAATTATAATTTATAAATTATAATTAAGTGAGATTTACCTAGATAATTATATTAAAGGTTTCACCTTTTACTCCAGCGGAAATTTAACTACAAAACATAAAAGAAATGAGAAGAAGAAGAAGAACTATTATTATTACTGAAAATTAAAATACATCAATTAAATATTATTTATATTTATAAAAACTAGATGCAATCCTCTAAAAACAGGAAAAAGCTCCCAATGAAAGCACACCAAATGAAGTGAAGAATACCTGAATTTATAGGCAAAATCTGCAACCGGCGTCGCGACGCTGAAGTGCTTGGCGTCGCGACGCCCGCACGCATAACTGGTCTACGCGGTTTGACCACTCGTAAGATGTCGGCACAATCAGGAGGTGACACGTGTCACGTGGCAGAGCGGCGTAATCAGAAAGCGACACGCGGTGCACGTTAATTGGCTGGCTTTTCGGTCCAATGAAAAGTTAACACGTGCACGCGCTTAGGATCGGTCAAATGAGAGGTCAACACGTGGCAACATGTGATTTGTCCAATATTCGGTCCAATGAGAGATTGACACGTGTCACGCGGAGTGTTGGCACCATAGGTTTGTGACACGTGGCAACCGGCGCATTTTAGCAGATCTTCTGTGATGATGACACGTGGTAGCCGACGCACGTTAGCAAGTCCAATTTCTCAGATTCTAACACGTATCCCTCGGCGCACGTTAGCATGACCGGAGCACATTAGGTGTCGCGACGCGACCAAATTACTAAAATACCATTTTTCTTCATTTTTCACTGTTTTAGCTCCAAATTGCTTCCAATATTTCCCAAACTTTATTTATCTGTAAAATAACAATAAAACACATCAAAATGTTCACAAAACTCGAGAAACTATACAAAATATTAGGTTAGATGAGTGGAAAATAGTGATATAAATACCACTCATCACACCCCCAAACCTAACATTTTACTAGTCCTCGAGCAAAACATAAAATAACATAAAAATAAATTAACTAAGCCACTTTCGTAGGGATCACGGTTGCATTTAGCGTATGCAACAAGCCTTTAAACCCCTAGGTGTCCCTAGTGGACGAGTTGTAGTCTCGTGAGGGTTTACATCAATGATACCCATAAATATTTTACAAAAGTAAAAAGGTAGTGAAACTAATGCACACAAAAGCAAAAAGACAAGAGAGAATAGAATAAAGAAGTTAGTGACTAATCAGGTGAAACTTCTACTCCAAGTTACTAGTTATTTTGTTTCTTTTTAAATTACCAAATAAGTAAATTCTCCGATTATATTTACCATTTTCCATATGCACAGCCAACAAAATATTAATCAACTCATTTTTGCCCACAACAGTCACAAATATAGTTGATAAGAGAGTAATATTTTTATCTTAAAGTTCTATCATATTTCACACCTTTTTTTAGCAATGGAATAATTTTTCTGATTCTTTCTTTGATTTTTTTGATTTTATTTTTTATTTTTTTATTTATATTCAATACCTCTCGTCTATGTAGCGAGCTTTGGGTCGGTGGCTCCCAAACCAGTTGGCTTTAGGGCACCAGGTGTTAAGACACCCATACGGACTTAATTACTCAGACTTCAGATATATATATTTTTGCAGTATCTTTGATCCATGTAGCGAGCTTTGGGCCAGTGACTCCCAAACCAGTTGGCTTTAGGGCACTAGGTGTTAAAACACCCTTACAGACTTAATAACTCGGATCTCAAACGTTTTTTATTTTATTTTATTTTTTACTCCATTGCTTTTTGAGATGCTTCCTCTAATTAAACTAGAGCACTGAATATTACAAACTTTTCAATTTTAGCTCATGTCCGTATGTTTCTATGTATATTGATAATACTTGTTAACTGAGTATATGAGATCCATTTTAGTCAATTTTATGGAGAATTCACAAATTAAATAATTCAAAAGGAAATAAACAAAAATTAACTTGTTTCGAAAATAGGTTTGAAATACGTCTCAGGAATGAAAATTCCTTACACAACTATCTCCTACCAATTTCACCTTTTTAGTCAAAATAAAAACACAAAAACACAAAATATTTTTGTAATTTTTGAAAAATTTTCAATTTTTTTGTATTTTTCGAAAAATTTTGGACTAAAAATAAAAATAACACACAAACTAAAAACAAGGTACTGATCAACTAATTCCCTCCCCCAAACCTAAATGAGACATTGTCCCCAATGTCTTAAACAGTAGAAGAAGAGTTTAGAAGATAATACCTGGTTAGCTGAAATTCTACAGGAAATTAAAGGTTAAGATCCAGATTAATCTGATGCCTCTTACCACGATCGTCCTCGGACCAATTTATCTTTGAAATGATAGGGTCAACTTGTGGTTTATAAGCTAAGATTTGGTCAATTAGATCCGGAGCAGTTCAGGCAGTAAAGATGAGTTCTTTTAAAGGTTTTGACACGAACCCATTTCTCTGAGCATCATCAAGAAACACACAAAGAAAATCATAAAATCCATCAACTTAACAGCCCGATTGGTTTCTGGTGTATGTTCAAGTTCGCCCAAGAGAACACTATAAAAATTTCCTCCAATGTGCCCAAGCCACCTGGCAAAGCAATAAAAGCATCATAACGGTTAATCATTTCTACCAATCGTTCAGACATACCTGGCACGATTAACGCTTCTCTGTTTGATGGTTCAATAAGATTTGCCTCTGCCAATGGTTTTGGCCTTTTGGGATGATTCCCAAAACGTGACTGCCTCCCTCATGTACAACATTTGAAACGATCCCCATTAGTCCAAGATTGCCTCCGCCATATACTAAGTGCATATTCCTTGCAGCTAAGACTCGGCCCAATTCCTGTGCTGCCTCTACGTATGGTGGCTTAGTACCAGCACTAGTACCGCAAAACACACAGATGTTTTCAACTCGTCTTCTTGAAGTGGCTTCATGTTTTACTCTGGATGTCTTCAAAAGTGCAATGATGAGTTGAATTTATAGAACCTGAAAAGGTTGAGTAATAATAGCACTAGTATCTTCCAGAGGACGTTTGTTTGCTAAACAACAAAAGAAATCGTGAAAGGTTAAAAAGTCTGGATCCTGTCTATGAAAATAAAGATAATTACAACAGAAAAGCAAATCAAAGCAATAATTAAGGCAACATAATTGTGTACGCAATACACCACTCGCTTAGTATAAATTCATTAGGATGTGTCTTAGAATCCATTCCTTACTCAGCCATCGCTAATGAATTGTCTCTCTTCTTTGTGATTGCCAAACACCATTCCTTTTGTCTTAAAATGCACTGTTTGTGCTTTTCCTACAAAAAATAACACACAAAATTAAAAACTCTACAACATGTATACAAAAAAAAAAGAAATTACAACAAAGTGCATGGGTTGCCTCCCTGCTAGCGCTAAATTTTTTGTATTCAGCCAGACATGACTGAAATCCATCTGTCAAGGAGGTTTCAGCGTCGTTTTGGATGTCAGATTAAAGACAATCTCGTGAGCGTTGCTTTTGAAGGGTCTCTTCCAACGGTAAAGGGGCAAAAAATATTTTGTCTCATTCAGTGCTTGTGCCACATTTTTAAACTTTGTCGCTCCAGTGGTTCATGAAAAGAAAGAAATAAAATCAGGAGGTCTCGTATAGTGCTTGACCTTGAATGGAAGTTCCATTCTATCAAGCTTCCGGGTGATATCTCTAAATTGTACTCCCCAAAATAGTGATGTTTCTCCTGAATTCACTGGATCTTCAATAAGGTTAGTCATTTTCTCCTCCATTTGCTCTGCTTCTTGCTCCACCTTTTCTTCACAGATGTATTTTAAAATTTCCGTATTCAGCTCTTCATCTGTCATCTGTGAAATGCATGCTTCAAAATTATCAACTTGAGGATGAAAAGAAATGTCAGATTTTAGGTCTTCATCATCTGATCTGGGTGAAATGATTGGCTCAGGTAGATCTTCTTCAAACATTTGTGCAATGGATGCTCCAAGATCTTCATTTTGAGGATACAGAATTCCATCCTCAGTGTTGATGCAGTTGGTACAAACAACTCAGTTTCATCATCGTCAGAGTCAGAATAATAAAAATCAAATCGAGATTTTGTCGGTTCGGGTTTCTGAACTGATACCTCTGGTTGTTGATACTGCTCATCCTCCTCTTATGCTAAAGTGTCATCATGAAATGCTTGGTACTTGAAGGCTTCATCAGTGTCATCTGAAAATGGTCCATGAGGTATGTAGCTCTGGTTTTTCGTTAATTGTCTCGTCTGATCAGTCAATCTCTGAATGAATTCTGATTGTCTCTGAATACTTTCGAGTTGATTCTGGTATGTTTCAAGCATCGTATCCAACTCTTCATCTCGTTTCTTGAACCAATCTTTGAGCATGTCAATCATCTGATCTTCTTATGATGGTTCTGATTGTTGATGAAGATCGTAGGTAGGTGGTGGATAAGATGGAAAATATGATGGTTCTTCGTACCTTGAATGATTTTGATAATTCTGCCACTCTGAAAAGTACATGCATTGATCGCTCGAGTGGTTACCATCACAAATTACACATCTCCCTATTTCGTTCTGATGAGCAAATGTAGTATTGCTTGATTCTGACATCCAGTGATAGTTGTTGGGCTGGACAACAGGCCTCAGAAAACTGGACTGTTGCTCCCAGATTTGGGGTGTATCTTCTAGTAAAGCTCGTGATCTCTCGATCTCCCAATGATGTTCCATTTTTCAATCACCAGAAAGCAAAAGAAAGAAATAAAAATTAAAGATAAAAATAAGAAAATTAGATACAAGTAAATTAGATAGCTTCAAATTAATAACTCAAGAAAAATAAGTCCCCGGCAACGGCGCCAAAAACTTGACCGGCGTAACACACACGTATAACGCACTGCACGTATCGTTCAAGTAGTATAAAAATATCGATCCCACGATGACTTAATTCATACTGTTGTAATAATTATTGATACTATTTATTTACAGGTATCTAATTATCAGGAGAAAGGAATTGATTGCTTTTGGTTGGTTGAATGTGGATTTGCTAATTAAAATAAAAACAGACACAAAATAAAATACTAAGGAAAATAAGGAAAGACTCAAGGATCTAGGGTCGTGACTCCACACAATATTATTATAAAGATGAATTGATTCTCTTATCTATGTGTAATAAATCAGTTTGCTAACATGGAACACGAAAATATGCAAAAGCCTATGTCGATGGTTAGACGCAAATACCCAGTATAACCTAATTGAACCATATGTCTATGTGAACCAAATTACCTGGATTCATTAAGATCAAGTTCCAATTGTGGCTACCCCCGCCCGACAGGTATATGTCTATCCTGTAAGGAAATCTATTAAAGGGTTATCTATCCTCAAGAAGATCGTGGGCTATTGAATCTAAGGCTGAAACTTAAAATCTCTATGTCTAGTTCATTTTAAGTTTACCATATCAATCTTATTGGTGATCAGACAACAAGAAGCATTAAGCTTAAGACTCAATAAACAAACTAAAGAATTACCCATAAAAAGAAAATCAATTATTAAGTGTGTGAATATTGTGTTTCATCACTTCCCTAGAATAAAAATAAAATGATGGGGTTAGAGGATCCACTTTTAATATTTCTTATATAGGAATCTCACTTATGATAATATATAATTATTTTATGTTCTGCTTTCTCATGAATTAATAATGTTAAACATTTAAAACCAGCCATATATGCGGTAATCCATTTAGTCCAACTACACCAGCCATATATGTTGGACAATTATGACCCATAGCATCACTATTTGTACAAATCATGGTGTTGTTGTACAAATTAACTATGTGACAAAGGAAATTACTATTTTATCATTTGTAATTAGATTACCAAGATATATAAATAATAGAAGGTCCATATGATTAGTTCCGGATTGAGATGATATGAGACAGTATCAATCCACGAAGATTTAATCATTAAATATCCCTAGTCAGAGTATTATCGAGATTGGACATCGATATTGCGTAAAAGACTAGTATTACACTTGTGCGCGTTGTGGGAGCATAACGACATAGTTCTCATATATTTGGTATATGATATTAATGCAAGTGTAATTGGAGGTTGTGTTTACCGATGGTACGGGAACAACTTCGTTCTAGATAGACCCATCGGAATTCCATTGGTAGTATGACTATCTGTCTATGGAAGTCCGAATCATGGTAGGTGTATTTGGTCTTAACCTGAGACTTGCACCGCTAATACTTGCGACAATCAATATACTTTGGTTTTGGTCATTCAGGGCTTTAACAGGTTATGTGTACGCCTCTTCTGGGTATATTGAGAATCGTAGTGTGTTGGGTGTGATGTCAAGACGGAAGTATCACTCCAGTCATAGTGGAGATGATGATCACGTAGGATACGAAACTCGTTCTCTTTTATGCTGCAGCTATCCGGATATTATGACTAGGTCATGTTTATCCGATTATAGAGACTAGTTACCAGAGATCCGATATGTGCTTCGTACGAGGCAGACACAATTCCAGCCACAGGCCTTGCACGTGACATCTGATACTGGATCGTAATACACAATACTACGTATACTACGCCTGATATAAATCACATATTCCTTTAAGAATATTTTTGGAGAATTGGGTAGGCACGATGCTTTGCTAGAAGCCAACCATGTCTTGTAAATCGGTAATAACGTAGTACTAGGTACGTACGTGCTCGGATAGTCCGACGACCGGATTTACTGCTAACATATCCGGGGATCTTATGGGTCGCTTCCCGAAGATTCACCGATGACGTATGACTCGCACTTTATTAATCTGAGATTAATTATATGAGAGATAAAATTAATCTGGGATTAATTACGAAGATATTTTATCTAGGATAAAATATTAATTTAAAGAGAGAGAACGATTAATTTGAAATAATCGGTAAAATAATATATTCGATATATTATACGAAATTGGATTTCGACGCAGAATTAAAATTAGATTTTAATTCGGGCGAACGAGTTAATTTAAAATTAATTTGTTAGCGATGTGAATAGTAATTTTGCTAGGCACAATTATTTAATTAAATTTGATTTAATTACGTCACATCGGAAAATTCGTTAATTCGGAATTAGCGAACCTGAGCCCGGAAGTGTTTGCGGGCCCACTCGCATTTCGAATTCAAGTGCGGCCCACAAGTCACATCAAACATCACATCACTCGTCATTCAAGTGATGGATGTCTTGTCACTTGAGTGATTGACAACCAGTCATTATTCATTGATTGATGTAAGTGGTTGTATGGCTTTAATGCTTGTACTTTTGGAATTTGAATTTTGGTATTAGGTTTTTGGAAAACCAAAATACACAAACTAATCACATCTTCCTCACTTATTCTCTCTCTCTCACGGCTAAAGGCCAAGTTTTATTCTTTCTCCATTTTCTTGGCAAGGCCGAAAATAGCAAGTTGGAATGGGAAAATTTGTGGTAAATTTTTCCAATGCTAGCACATGAAGAGTCAACCAAGGTGATAGGGAAACATATTCATGAGCATGGAATCACAACACAAATCTTGGAGCTTGGAGATCCATCAATGGAGGTTGACCGAATTCTCAAGGAACACAAAGGGAGCCATTGCCGAAAGCTTGAAGGATTTTTCTGTTGTTCCTCGCATCGCAAAATTCGATCATTGTAAGTATGATTCCGCCATACTTTTTTATTGTATTCGCACATGATTTCTTGCTTGAATTGATCCCAAGACTAACTAGAAACCCAACAATATAAACGGTAATTATCTGTCACATAAAGACCAACCATATAAGAGGTAAAGTAATTTATATTTAACCCGACCATATAGGCGGTAATAAAGTCTGACATTAATTAATCCAGTTAAATTTTAATTAAGTGAGATTTACCTAAATAATTATATTAAAGGTTTCACCTTTTACCCAAGCGGAAATTTAACTACAAAACATAAAAGAAAAGAGAAGAAGAAGAAAAACTATTATTATTACTGAAAATTAAAATACATAAATTAAATATTATTTATATTTACAAAAACTAGATGTAATCCTCTAAAAACAGGGAAAAGCTCCCAAGGAAAGCACACCAAATGAAGTGAAGAAGGCCTGAATTTATAGGCAAAATCCGCAACCGGCGTCGCGACGATGAAGTGCTTGGCGTCGCGACGCCCGCACGCGTAACTGGTCTACGCGGTTTGACCACGTGTAAGATGTCGGCACAATCAGGAGGTGACACATGTAACACGGCAGAGTGGCGCAATCAGAAGGTGACACGCGGTGCACAATAATTGGCTGGCTTTTCGGTCCAATGAAAAGTTAACACATGGCACACGCTTAGGATCTCGACACGTGGCAACATGTGATTTGTCCAATATTCGGTCCAATGAGAGATTGACACGTGTCATGCGGAGTGTCGACACCATAAGTTTGTGACATGTGGCAGCCGACGCATTTTAATATATCTTCTGTGATGATGACACGTGGCAGCCGGCGCACGTTAGCAAGATCGGCGCACTCTAGCAAGATCCGGCGCACGTTAGCAAGTCCAATTTCTCAGATTCTGACACGTGTCCCTCAGCGCACGTTAGCATAACTGGAGCACGTTAGGCATCGCGACGCTGATGGTCTTGGCGTCGCGGATGCGGCCAAATTACCGAAATATCCTTTTTCGTCGTTTTTCACTATTTTGGCTCCAAATTGCTTCCAATGCTTCCCAAACTTTATTTATCTGTAAAATAATAATTTAAAACATCAAAACGTTCACAAAACTCGAGAAACTATACAAAATATTAGGTTAGATGAGTGAGAAATAATGATATAATACCACTCATCGGCTATCGCCTCGCACCGCTCCTGGTTAAAGATCATTCTTCTTACTTGACCGGTTTGTGGGCCGGTCCCACCTCCAAGCGATGATTAATAAATTTCGGATCTATACCGGGTATATCGTCATGCCCCCATGCAAACACATCCGAGTACTGCTTTAAGAACTTCAACAAGTCCCACTTCAGGGATCCATCCAAGTCTGCTCCTATTTTTTACATTTTACCTGGCCCGAACAGCTCAACTGACTCCAGTTCTTCAACCTTCCCTAACCGAGTAACTTTCTTTGGCCGATGACCTGGAGCTTTACTCGTTCCTTCCCCATCTTCGTTTCCCTTTCTCTTGTGGCCACCATCTTCAATACAAATGGTCTCCATTGAGAGGGTGGCGAAACAACTCCGGGCGGCTTTCTGACTCCCGCACACAATTCCAATCCCGTCCCGAGTAGGAAACTTTAACTTCAAGTAGTAGCAGAAAATTGCAGCTTTTAACTTCATCATAAATGGCCGACCAACGATAATCTGGTAACTGCTCATGCAGTCTACCACTGTGAAGTCTGTCATAATCGTCCGAGACCGGGGAGGGGTCCCGACTATCATTGCCAATTGTATATTTCCCATTGGAACCACTGTCGAACCCCCAAAGCCATACATGGGAGTCCCATCATCAGTTAGGGTCGCATATTCCACCCCGAGGCCGTCCAGGGCTTATTTGGAAATTACATCTACCGCGCTTCCGGGATCCACCAGGATCCTGTCCAACTCGGAACCACCGATCACTACCTTAATCACCAAGGCATCATCATGGGGGAAGCTCACCCCACGAGCATCCTCATCTGTGAACATTATTGGCATTGACCGACCACCCTGAGTTCCTGGTGCTTGTTCCATTGCCAATATCTCTGGTCCTCGGGTACGATTGTAATTCTTCCTCGACCGATTAGAATCTCCGGCCAACGTTCTTCCTCCAGCAATGGTATTCACCTGTCTGTGGTTCGACCTCTGTCTGGCCGCTATAATTTCGTGGTCGATGTAGTTATTCAGATAACTATTGCGCACTAGGTCTTCCATTTGCTCTTGCAAGTCTTTGCATCCGTTTGTCGTATGCCCCTTCAAATTATGGTACATACAATAAGATCTTTCATTTCTCCTATCCAGGGGTACCTCCTGAAATCAGACTCTGTCTAGAGGCCTCTGCCTTGGATCTCTGTGACGATTTGCCTTAACGGTTTATTTAGAGGAACATACGCCTCTTCCCTGGTGACTTGGTTCACCTGAGCCGGAACTCTTCTCTCCTGATCACTCTGAGGCATCGGCTTGAATTCCATTTGCCTTAGGGGTGGTTTCCTGAATTCCCTATCCGACCTCCGAGGAACTTCTGCCCTTGCCGCCCTTTCTTTAGTAGCTGTGCCCCTTCAGGATATCTTCTCATCTTCTTCCAGCAAAGCGAAACTCCGGGCTATTTCTAATACGGTGGCATAGTCCGGTGTGTCCTGGATTCTCATGTGGGTCCATAGCCTCCCGACCTTCAGGGTCCCTTTCAAACTTTCAAAAGCCTCAAGCGACTCATATCCTCCGACCTCGAGCACCAAGATGTGATACCGTTTAATGAAAACTCCCAGGGGCTTGTCATCCCCTTATTTTACAAGTCGCAACTCCCCAATTGTCTTCTTCGGGACACATGCCCCTTTAAAGTGCTGAACAAATGACTTCTTAAGATGTGAGAAGCTACTGATGCTTCATGGGGTTATACTTCTGAACCACAGGACTGCGGGCCCGCCCAAGGTTAATAGGAAGACTTTACAAATGGCATCCC
The DNA here is from genome assembly GCA_019454045.1 of Zanthoxylum bungeanum. NCBI lineage: Eukaryota > Viridiplantae > Streptophyta > Magnoliopsida > Sapindales > Rutaceae > Zanthoxylum > Zanthoxylum bungeanum. Next base: position 37,937 of record SKCR01012014.1, read on the forward strand.
CCACCATTCCTTGGACCTCCATCAACAAAACGAAACCCTCAATATGCAATTTCGGATCGGTATGGCCTTTATAGGGTGTCATGGTTGGCATGGTGAATCGTCTTGGGAATTTTACCAACCTTATTTCTTATGTGAATGGAGATTCAACCTCACCGTCCTGAGCATCCCTTGCATCGGATTTGAAGCTCTCTTTCCACTTAGTCATTTCTTTTCTTAACCAAGCTTTCATGTTGTCATCAGGGTTACCACGCTGCCTCCCGCGGCCTTCCTCGTGCCTGTCACTCCGAATACGGCGCATGCCGCGACTAGAAATTTCCCGTTCAACTCCGATGTGCCTCATATCTTCCCTTCTGGTGTCGTGTGGGCTATCATAAGAGGAATTTGGCCACTGCCTCTCCTTTTCTTCTCCCAACATATCCTCCGCTTGCAAAACCCTTTTCTATCACCTGAGAAGTCATTCCGCCGGGGTCCTTCCTCCTGGATTCATCGTCTCCACTCACATCTACAACCCTCTTTCCTTCCGCTATTTCACTTCTCCTCCGATTGGTTCCAGCTTCAAGTCTTTCATTATTCGTCTTTTCCATTCTCTCCAGTTTTTCCATCATCGATTTCAAGAGGGTTCGATTTTCCTCCATATCATTCCTCATACTTTCCTCCATTTTTTCCATCCATTCTGTTGTTGAACTTTCTGACAACCGGTGGTTTCCATCTTCTGCCATCGTCCTACTACGTAAGTTGCTTTTCGTTGAATCCCCACAGACGGCGCTAACTGTTGACGGCTGATTTTTGTCTCAGGGGCAATAAGGGAATACCGCTCCCGGGATAATCTTCCTTCAACAGAGAATTTGTTTGGTTATAGGAAACCAAAAGCAAACTTTGACAAAAGGGAATAAACACGCAGATTAACGCAAAGTATTAACGTGATTCGGCGGATTGAATCTAACCTACGTCCACGAGCACAAAATAGATCGGTGTTTTATTACCGAAATATGCTCGGCCGACCTGTTTTGTGATTGGCCAGTGTGGAAATCGAGCTGTTTATGTTTACATAATAGTTCTTTCTAGCTTTTTTATTAATCAATCTTACTATTCGATCAGCCCTTACAAATGTGTTTCCCCCTCCTATTTATACTAGCAAAGAAGCGGTTCTATTCCCCCTATAGATGACACTACCCATGTGGACTCATTAATGGAATTCATTCCCCCAATGCCACTTGGTCGAAAATATCTTACTTTCATTATTACTATGTCCCATCACCTTATCTTATAAGAATAATGTCCCATCATCTTATCCTATAAGAATGAGGCGGTGGAAAATATCTTGCCATCTGCTCGGTCTTTATGAGGTCGGTCACAACGGTCCTCTATACTGAGAAAACTGCTACCAATCTGATAATATCCGACCAGTCGTGCTCAAGTGGTCGGCAATTTATCACCAAGTGCCCGGTCGTCCTTGTTGGCACGTGTCATGTCATCTGGTCGGCAACACCCTTCTAGACGGGTCGGTACGACTCAGATGCTCGGTCTAATTTCTTTCCAGCCAAAGCGAAATCTCTTTATTGCCCTTCTGGAAACCGCCCCTCGAGACGCGCAACCGTCATATCTACTTAAATACACATCAAATCACTTCTAGGGTTTAACGTGAGCCTGCCACTTGACAACCATCCGTCGTCCTCCCGCCAAAAAGCAAGTAATATGACCGCCATTACCAACTCAAAAGACGCCTAAACCCAACCGTCTATCCAATTCAGGCAGATCACTCCTGAAAGTGGAAGTGTACAGTCTTGAGTCCAAGTTGAGGGACAAGGACGAAGAGATGGCCCGAGTTTGTGAGGAGGTTAAAAAGAAGGAAGCTGAGTTGGAGACCGAGAGGGAGGCAATCAGACTTGAGGGGGTCGGGGATTGCGCTGAAATTATCTCGATGGTGCTGCCTAACTTTGACATGGGGCCAATCCATGCTGCCATTTGGTATTGCAAGGGGGAGATCTCCCAAGAATAATTTCAAAAATGGTTGCCCCTTTCTCCTGAAGAAGTACTGGATATCGATCCCATTTCTGTCGTCCCGGCGTCTCTAGCTCCTGAAGAAAACAGACCATAGAGTCCTGCTCATGTAGCTGTAATTGTCGTGGCCTCTCAAGCCATTTATATGGAAGCCACTGCCCCTCCTTCTAAAGCCGAGCCTAGCCATCTGCCACCCGAGCTTATTGAATAAGAGCCAATTACCCATGCGTGGGCCGATAAGTAGGGGGTAACCCGCATGGGGCCCCATGTAAACTTAAAAAAATCACCACTCTTTGTAGTAACTATGTATATATATATATTTTTCATGCTTATATTTGCACTCTTGCCTTCCATAATTTGCTCCGAAAGCATCCTTGTAAACGACCACTCGAGATTTGGCTGACCGAAAAGATTGACTCGGTGGGACGTAATCCAACCCCGATCTGAGAGAAACACTTGGCTCTGGGGGGATATTACGTCCCCAGACCAAAGAACTGACCCGGTGGGACATAACCCGACCCCGAGCTGAGAGAAAACACTTGGCTATGGGGGATATTACGTCCTCATACCAAAGAACTGACTCTATGGGACATAATACGACCCCGAGCTGAGAGAAACACTTGGCTCTGGGGGATAATTACGTCCCTAGACCAAAGAGCTGACTCGATGTGACATAACCCGACCCCGAGCTGAATAACCATGCGGCCTCGGCGGAACGAATCCAGCCCCGAGCCGAATAACCATGCGGCTTCGGCGGAACGAATCCAGCCCCGAGCCAAAAAAGTAGTCGAAACATGGCACGGGCGTCCCATTTCCACGAATCGATGAAAATCAAAACAAGAGTAAGACAAGATGAAAATCGTGGAGGTGACTTAGCACATACTCCATAAGAAACAAAGTATAGATAACAACACGAGGGCCCCGAGATGGCGTCCCACCTGGTACCTCCAAAAAAAAATTCTGAACCTTACAATTCAGTGTCCCAGCAAGCCGAGATATGGATCGGTGAGTGACCGAGACCATAAGGGCAAAAACTTCCTTTTGCTGGGCGGCTCTGGAGGCTGCATACGCCACGAGGGCAGAAACCTCCCCGTGCCATGCTTCTCCTGATCCAAGCGGTCAAGCTAAACCTACGGGAACACACTCCCCGCAGTCACCTCCCCTAAACCGGTTAGGCAGATTACTTCACGGGGGAACTCTCTCCCCGCGATGGCCATCTCGAGGTGTTGCTGCTGAATCGGTTAGGCTGATTGGTTCACGGGGGAACTCCCTCCCCCCGATCACCATCCCGAGGTATTACTGCTGACTCGGTTAGGCAGATTGCTTCACGGGGGAACTCCCTCCCCGCGGTCGCCATCCCAAGGTGTTGCTAAAAAATACAAGTCATGGGGTAGTTATGCTCCGGTCTCGGGAGTCTGACACTGCCACGAGGGGTTCGCGCGCTTCCCACATGCACTTCATCCCTTGAAGGGATCTGGATCCACTTAAAATAAAAAGAGCCAGGTCGGCGCACTTCGACCCGGGGGTTTGATAATGACACCAGGGTTTGGCGTGCCATGAGTTGAGTTCCCTTCCCGATCTCAATTCATCCATTTGCATCAAGTATGTCCCCGGAATATTGAACACAACTTTCACATTTAATTAAAAAACAAGCAAAAATGAACAAGCTTCTTAATTCAAGAGTGAAATTTTTATTCATATTCGTGGGGCATACTGTCCTCCTTACAACTCTATGTGGGTCATTTTAATAAAGGCTTTTATAACTAAGTTTTTAACCTGGTCGGGTCACTCATGGGACTTTGCTGCCCGAGAAAGAGACTTACTAGAAATATTTCCTCAGTATCTCGGCGTTCCAAGGCTTTTTCAGCTGAGTGTCATCCAACTATTCCAAAAGATAGGCACCCGGCCTCACAATCTCCATAACTTTATATGGCCATTCCCACTTGGCACCCAACGAACCCTCCTCTGGCCTTCGGGTGTTCAAAGTAACTCTTCTCAATATCAGGTCGCCCAGAAGGAAGGATCGGGTCCAAACCCTTTTGTTATAGAAACGGGCCATTCTTTGTTGATAGATTAATGCCTTCACAGCCGACCTCTCCTTTTTTTCTTTGATCAGGTCGAGGTGATTTCTGATGAGCTCCTCATTCTGCTCGTCCTTAAAATGCTGGACCCTGTGGTTAGTCATTCCAATTTCTACCGGAATAACCGCTTCAAACCCGTAGGATAAGGAAAACGAAGTTTCCCCTGTGGAATCCTTGTAGGTTATCCGATGCGCCCACAATACTTCTGGTAGCTCCTCAACCCACAACCCTTTGCAAACTCTGAAGCGAGCCTAAGATTTGCTTTGATGATTTTATTGGTTGCCTCGACCTGTCCATTGAACTTGAGATGAGCAAGTGAAGCGAATCTTAAGGCGATTTAGTTTGCCTGCCTCTCCTCTTCTTCTTTCCACATATCCTCCGCTTGCAAAGCCCTTTCTATCACCTAAGACCTCATCCCGTCGAGGTCCTTCATCCTGGGTTCATCGTCTCCACTCACATCTACAACCATCTTTCCTTCCGCTATTTCACTTTTTCTCCGGCTGGTTCCAGCTTCAAGTCTTTCATTATTCGTCTTTTCCATTCTCTCCAGTTTGTCCATTATGGATTTCAAGAGGGTTTGATTTTCCTCCATATTTTTCCACATACTTTCCTCCATTTTTTCCATCCATTCTGTTGTTGAAATTTTTGACGACCGGTGGTTTCCACCTTCTGCCATCGTCCTACTACGTAAGTTACTTTTCGTTGAATCCCCACATACGGCGCCAACTGTTGACAGCTGATTTTTATCTCAGGGGCAATAAGGAAATACCGCTCCCTGGATAATATTCCTTCAACAGTGAATTTATTTGGTTATGGGAAACCAAAAGCCAACTTTAACAAAATAGAATAAGCACGCAGATCAACGCAAAATATTAACGTGGTTTGGTGGATTGAATCCAACATACGTCCACGAGCACAAAATGGATGAGTGTTTTATTACCGAAATGTGATCGGCCGACCTGTTTTGTGATTGGTCAGTGTGGAAACCGAGCTGTTTGTGTTTACAGAATAGTTCTTTCTAGCTTTTTAAGTAATCAATCTTACTAATCATCAACCAACCCTCACAAATGTGTTTCCCCCTCCTATTTATACTAGCAAAGAGGCGGTTCTATCCCCTCTCTAGATGACACTACCCACGTGGACTCATTAATGGAATTTTTCCCCCAAGGCCACTTGGCCGAAAATATCTTACTTTCATCATTACTATGTCCCATCACCTTATCTTATAAGAATGGTGTCCCATCATCTTATCTTATAAGAATAAGGCGGTGGAAAATATCTCGCCATCTGCTCGGTCTTCATGAGGTCGATTGCAATGATCCTCTGAACTGAGAATGCTGCTACCGATCTGATACTGTCCGACCAGCCATGCTGAAGTGGTCGGTAATTTATCACCAAGTGTCCGACCTTTCCTGTTGGCACGTGTCATGTCATATGGTCAGCAACACCCTTCTGGCCGAGTCGGCATTAAGAGTCTTGGTCAAAAGGAAGTTACCCTTTATACCTCTGCCGTGCTGTTCAATCATCATAGTACCATAATTTACCTCCAACATTAGGTGCCTGATTATTATTATTATTATTATTATTTATTTTCTACAGAACATTCCTATACAATGTTTCATAAAATCAGCTGATATGTGAGTTTGCTTGTTGAAAATAAAGTATATAAAATATCAAACTTTTTTTAGAATAATTGAAAAAAGTATTACAATGTTGTTCTGAATTCATGTAGTTTGAATTTTGTGAGAACTATAAAGGTTGTCAAATCATTTAAATGTGGTTCGGTTCGATTTCGAATCGGAACCGAACCGGCCAATGGTTCCGATTTTATCTATCATTTCGTATAACTAGACTCGGCCGGTGTTCGGTTCAGTTTCGAATCGAAACCGAACCGGTTAATTCAAGTTCGGTTCCACACTAAATATGGAAGGTTCCGGTTCCATTCGTTTTTTTTTTAAAATAAAAAACTGAGATTGATAAATTAATATAATTTAAAATTATGAATTTGAATTTATATAATAAACTTACATTACATAATTACATTAAATAAATTACAAATAAAATTCATATCTAAGAAAATATTTTTTTTTATTAAATTAAAGAGCTTGAATTTTAATTTTTAAAAACTTAAGTTGCCTACGTATCCTTCAGGGGTGAGAGGAATTAAAGCTCACATAGTTCCATTACATTTTAAAAATACTTCACATTGTAATTTTACATTATTTAATTATCAATCATCATCAGTGCATGTTGATCCTTCAACTTCAGTTCTGCTTGCACTTGCAGATGCATTATCGAACAAGTCTTCAAATTCATCAGGGGCATCTTCTTGTTGCCTCAGATCAGCTTGAGTCCAATCATCCACACATGCTGTTGCTTCTAGAGTGCTTGGATGTAATGAAGACCGTTTGACTTCAATTTGTTGTTTAAGAAATTTTAAAGAATTAGAGAATAGAGAATAGGGAATGAGAGAATTATAGGAATTGAGAGAATTGAGAAATTGATGTGTTGAAATAATGAAAAATGACCCATATTTATACATTTTAAGAATATTTTTGTGATACCTAAAATGCCCCTAAAATTAACTATTTTATTATTGTTATTAGGGGTAATTTGGGAATTCCCTAATTTTTTTTTTTTGGCAGTTGGGGGCAGGGAGCCATTGGACTCCTTGCCCCACCTAGCCCAACGACATAATTAATTGATAGTCATTTTGTGACTATAAGTCTTCAAATTCATCAGGGGCATCTTCTTGTTGCCTCAGATCAGCTTGAGTCCAATCATCCACACATGCTGTTGCTTCTAGAGTGCTTGGATGTAATGAAGACCGTTTGACTTCAATTTGTTGTTTAAGAAATTTTAAAGAATTAGAGAATAGAGAATAGGGAATGAGAGAATTATAGGAATTGAGAGAATTGAGAAATTGATGTGTTGAAATAATGAAAAATGACCCATATTTATACATTTTAAGAATATTTTTGTGATACCTAAAATGCCCCTAAAATTAACTGTTTTATTATTGTTATTAGGGGTAATTTGGGAATTCCCTAATTTTTTTTTTGGCAGTTGGGGGCAGGGAGCCATTGGACTCCTTGCCCCACCTAGCCCAACGACATAATTAATTGATAGTCATTTTGTGACTATAAGTTAAGAAATACAATCACAATGTGATTGAGGTCACAAATATGAATGTGTTCAATGTGCCTAAGGGTGATTAATATGATTGAGGGTCGACAATATAATTGAGATAACTAATGTGACTAAGATTACAAGTGTGACTGATAGTCAGCAATATGACTAAGGTAACTAATATGATTGAAGATAAGTAATGTGACTGAGGCATACATCACACAACTTTCAGTCACCAATGTGACTTAGGTAAAAAAAATGTGATTATGATGGAGGTCAATGTGAATATGTGCAACGTAATAATTTCAGGGCTAATTTCGACTTTATATATGTCCGAATTTGAGAGAGGTTTATTGATAAAAGTTGTAGGTATACATGTTAAGTGTATGAATATTTTTACATATTGTGATTTGTAGTTCAGATGAAGTAGATATGATGGTTTAAAAATAGCTATTTTGAAATAATTATTCTGTTATAAATATAAGAGTTATATTTGACCACTTTTTTTAGTCAAAATATATCGATAATGTGCCTTATTTTAAAACTTATGATTTCTATATCGATATTATGTAATTTTTTTTTATGAAAAACTTTATATTTCGAGAGATATTTATGTTTAAAATTAAAAATGGAAAAATAAATCTTTTTAAAACACACACTCCATGCAGGCTTATGGGTATATGTTTTATTTTATTTTTATTTTTTTGGTTAAATTATTTTCATTTTTGGTAATTTTGTTATAATAAGAATAAATGTAAATATTTAAGTTGGACTTAAATTAATTAAAAAATCTTCTATCCTAATGGCTTTTAAAAAAAATAAAATAAAAGCCCTGGATTAAAAGGCATTGCACTTAAATCTAAATATATTAAAACTGAAGCATTAATTTACTCTATAAAAATTGATATTAGTATCACAATTCTACTTTTGTCTGAATTGCAGATATGATATTCTACTTTGCTGATCGTTTGAGCACTTGATCATTGAGACTACAAGATGTATTGAAAGGTTGAATAGATGAGTCCTCATTTCATAATTGTTGCATTGAATCATTATCTAATGGGTAATAAAAAATTAGGAATTTTGCAACTAAATGAGTGATTATATTTGACAATCTAATGGGGTCTTTCTTTCTTTCTTCCTTTTTTTTTTTTTTTTTTTGACATCAAATCTACTATAATACTGAATACAAATATTTATACTATATTCAGAATATTACGTATATTAAAAACGATATATATATTTCCACTCAAATATGAGAAGAAATTCTATATGCAGAGAAATTATACTCCCACTATTAGGAGATTTTTTGACTCTACCTATGGGAAATTATATTTCTCTCTCACAACAGCCGGACCCTATAATTGTGTGGGACCCACATGCTGTGAGAGATGACATATACATCCGGCACATGATATACCATCTCTTACCTATGCAGGGAGTTGAATTGAAAGAACACAAGCCTACCACTTAACACTTAAATAAAAAAAAATCAGCAAAGAAAATTCAACAAGAGTATCGACGGAGTCAAATAATAACGTAATTTATAAAAAACTAAATCAATAAATTACAACAAGTAGGAAATTCAAAATTATTTTCATTAAAATATTTTTATTTAGATCGCTAATCTCAATATCACGCCAGTAGTTAACAGTTGTAAATTAGTGGTGCATGCGGCTGAAAAAGTTATGTCCGACTTGGGAATCTTGAAATTTAGCAGTAGTTACGGGCTTGTGACCAGGGCCACTAGGGCTTGTGACCAGGGCCACTAGGGCTTGGTCCTAAGTGCTTGATTCCACCCACAGAAAATTTGTGCAGCATCATCTTTTTCACAGAATTTTCAAGCTTCAAATCATTCATCGGCCGAGCTTCAGATTCAAAGAAAATGAAGCTGAACAAGAGAAGAAGAAGAAGAAAAAATGCAGGAACTTGAAGTGACCTCAATTCTCTAGCCATTGTAGAACAATGGCAATGATGATGAAAACAAATAAAGAGCTTTTGTATTGAGATATTAATCTTGTGGGGTTCTCAAATAAGCTATATATACAAGTAACATTAGGTTTATTTATTTTATAGGTAGCATAAGGACTTTAATAAAATAGCAATCGCTGCCTTCTAAAGTTTTGCCAGCAAATTCTTGGGAAAATAAGAATGTCATGATAGTGATTAAAATGAAGCATAAATTACATGTATTATATATTGAAATTGTTTTTCAATAACATAGTAGATGGGAAAAATAATAAAACCTTTTATGCTGATGAAATTAAGCCAAAACTCTCAAGCAAAACCTGGTACATGAGATTTTGTGATAAATAATTTAGTTTCTAATGTAAAACACGAGATAAAGATGGTAATTGAGACATTCTCTAATGAACCAGTTTCGTGTCATTCTATCTTGATTGTGATTCAAAATGATTTTTTTGATCTCAAATCCTGACCGATTTTTTGAATCGAGACGAAAAATTCTCTAAACTTCAAACATAAAGATTAGGGATCTAATTCACGATCGAAATTTTAGATTTTTTTACGCTAAAATTCGAGATTCTTAAATATGAGAGATATTTCATTTATTTTTAAAACATGAGAAATGATTTTGCTTAGTTTCACAAAACATCAAGAGATTTAACTCATTTTCCGATAATACATACCTATATGATTAGTTTTGGACCTTTGGTCATCATTTTATCACATTTTTTTTTCATATATCACTATTCATTGTCCAATTTTATGATCCATCTACAAATGTGAATTAGGAACTTGTTTGACTTTGTCAGATTTTTGAATTTTTGATGCCACTTTCTCACGGATTAATTGGGGTTATGGTGTTGGAATCAACAATCCTTTGACCAGTAACAAAAATTGCGTTACTCGAGCGACGAAAATGCTCTAAAATCAAGCTTTGTCCCCCCACCATGTACTATTTTCTTTAACCTTACGGATCATTGCAATTTAAGCAAGTCGATTATTGACTTCTTAATTCTTATGAGGGTGTATTAGGTAAGCAATTAAAAACTGATTTCTAATTAAATAATTGTGATCGGATCTTTTAATTGACTGAATGAGATAAACAATTAAAATCTTAGGAATATATTAT
>SKCR01012015.1:0-35981 GCA_019454045.1 Zanthoxylum bungeanum
ACGATATGTACTACTGGTCTCAGCGGATTTTACTAACCGACACGTGTTAGTAAATCTTGACCAGGAACTTTATTTAAGGATATACATCTTATAGTGACGCATTTCAATGTCAATTACAAACTACGTTGTAACTGCGCACTACGTTGCAAATCCTATGGTCTTTGTCTAATATATATGTATCACTAAACCAAATTTAGTTTTAATCTAATCGTAATTAGATAAATAATCGTAATTAGATCGAATATGTGTATAAAATACAAGAGGTGCTACTATTAAATAAGTAATATTATGGAAAATGGAATTGCTCGTATTTATGAATCTGACATAAATACGATCTGGATTGGCACTCTGAGCACCAACCCTAACACTACTTGCCGACAATGGATTATATAAGAAGCTAACAAAGTTCAAGTGTTACACCATGTACCAAGCAATGACCTAAACACAAGTCGAGATCCGGTGGGAAGAAGATAAGAGGAACAATAAACGCGATGGTCCCAGTAATCGCCATAAAGAAAAAACTTCAAACCCTTTCAAACTGCTGAAGGATTATGGTATGAGGACCCATAAGCAAATAGACAGAAGGATCCCACAAGCAAGAAACCAATGCCCTATGAACAAGGATTCTAAGTGTAAGCCTTCAATCAATTTGTCTCATTCGACATCAACTCCAAGCGACCAAAACTTGGCCTTTATCTGAGCATGTGTCTTTACCTTCCTCAAATGTTTCGAGTCAACAACAGACTGAACAACTAGATTATTGATGCCGAATAAATATATAAATCTATTAATGAGAAGCACAAAAAGTAATTCGTTCGTAAATTAATATAAAACTTAGTTACCAACTATAAAAAGTTAAATACAAAACAAATCGAGTAACGCAGAGACATAATCAATCATCTAAGGGTGGGGCGTCTTGAATGTCAGTAGCTGGGTCATTGTCAGCTAGAACATCCCCTACATCATCAAGCTTCGAGACATGAGCATCATCTTCCATTAGACCAGACTCATTTTCAGTCTCAGCAACTTCTTCACCATATTTGGGAGCAGCCTCATCACCTACCTTAAGAGCATCCTTCATATATTCACTCTCACCAGTCGGTGAGGAAAGACCGGCTTCCATTCTCTCATACTCCTTGATCATTTTTCGAGACTCTAGTCTTTCTGCTCTCCAAACTTTCCAGCCCCTCTTTATAAGATTCTATCTCAAGCTTCGTCAGCCATCTCTCAGCCTTCAAGGTCGACTCGAAAACTTTGTCTATATCTTCGGCTGCTTTTGCATATTTCTCAACAGCCTCATTCGATGTCTTAGCTTCAATAAATTTCTTCCTCAAGACTGTGTTGGACTTCTCTAAGTCTCTGATCCTCCTCTGATTGGCCTCCACAACCATCAAACTACAAAATACTATGCTCTAAAGCCTGTAAGGAAAAACAAAGATAGAAAAAAAATGAAGGGCCCAAGCTTTTAAAGGCCCATCTTGCAAAGCCCATCTCACAAAGCCCACTTAGGTCAAGAAAAAGAAGTCTAAGGCAACCACAATGTCGCATGTGAACAGTTAGACCACTCTAAACAGGTACTCGTTGGTCACTTGAAAGGAGTATGATATTCACACACTCTAACCAACATCTGAAAGACCCTCATATGCCCCAACCAACGTACATGGATCTTCTTCTGGTCCAGTCAACTTATGAAGCAACTTATTTCTCCCAGCCGACAAGTGCATACCCTCTTAAACGTCCAGCAGGTCCAGTCGACCGTATGGTAGTTTACATGACATGTAACTAATTGAGACGACATAGAAGGACCTGCATATGGTCTAAATAAATATGGCATGACCTTTGTTTCAGCGGACATCCAAGGACCACCCTTTGGGTCAGCCGACATGGTCTCTAGACGACATATAAAAGCGTTATTTAGTTTGTGGTTACAGGCAAGAAGCAACTCCCAACTATGGCAATCTCACTTGACATGATCAGATCCAGTCAATGGAATGAGTTCAACCAATGTTGTCTCTCTATCAGTATAATGCCAAAATTCCAGTCGACATCGATTATGGAGTGAACTGGGGTAAAGACATGGGCCCTCGTCTTCAGCAAGTCTGGCCGACTAGAGATTATCTTGGACCTTCATCTGGTCCAATTGACAGGAACGTTCCCCCTGACCTTCTTCAGGTCAGGTTGGTTCTTGGGCCTTCACCTGGTCTAGTCGACTGAAGACTCTGACCTTTAACAGGTCTGGTCGATTGGAGATTATCCTGGACCTTCATCTGGTCCAGAAGACAGAAACATTCTCCATGACTCTGGTCAGGTCAGATTGAAGACCTGGACCTTCATCTGGTCTAGACGACGTAGAAGACTCCTCTGGACCTTCAGCAAGTCTGGCCGACTAGAGATTATCCTGGACCTTCATCTGCTCCAGTTAGCAAGAATATTCCCCACTATATTCTTAGGTCAGGTTGATTTCTAGGTCTTTATCTGGTCCAGTCAATAGGAACATTCCCCATGACCTTCTTCAGGTCAGGTTGATTCATGGGCCTTCATCTGGTCTAGTCGACTAAAGACTCTCCTAGACCTTCAACAGGTCTGATCGATTGGAGATTATCCTAGACTTTCATCTGGTCCAGTTGATGGGAACATTCTCCATGACCTTCGACGGTCGAATCAGCTCATGGGCTTTCATATGGTCCAATAGACTGAAGACTGCTCCGGACCTACAGAAATTTTGGTCGACTGTAGGTTACAACCGATTCCGGTTCCAAACCGGATTTCCGGTCCGGTTCCAATCGGTTCCGGGTAAACCCAGAACCGATGCTCACCCCTAATGCCCGGGAAGTTCCAGTTTCAGTGTGGCCAGCCTTCTTCATAGTACCGGCCAACTTCTCAAGAAACTTCGGCCTCTTTGACATGCCTACAAAAAAGGGAGGAGAAGGAAATCAGGACCCCGAGCATACAGCAAAGACATCAAACATGATAAACAAACAGGGAAGTCAAACTAAACAGTCAGCAAACATCTACCTATCCGACCCGGGACCTCCGAAGGGACAGTCTGAGTAAGGCCCGACTCAACAAAGGCCGCATCATTAAACAATTCCCTCCAGTGAGCGGCATACCGACGAGCCCAGACTACCCGTTTCCGGACTTGATGGGAAACCTTGGGAGCATCCCTCCAACAGGCTATGAGGAATAGAAAAGAAGGGGTAAGAGTCCACACAAAAAAAAACTAAGAAAAACTAGAAAGTTGATCTCCTAACCTCCCGCCCTGAAGATATCTGGTACCAAGAATTCCCCTTCATCCGACCTTAGGGTCCGTCCCCAATCCCTAGTGGCCCAGAACCAGAGGTCTTTAAAATTATTATTGGAGTCGGGGAGCTTTTGGACGACTTTGACGAGCTGTCATAAGCGGAGAGGTAATACCATCCATGGTACGACCTAGGATTGGCCTTCAGCCGGTACGGTATAACCTCTTCACCTCTAAAAGAGAAGGCTCGCCCAGTCCTGCCCGATGCCAGCTACATACAACCCGGTCAAAATCCTCCAACTGTTTAGACTCAACTGACAAGGAGCAATCTCCATCTCGGCCAGCATCCAAGCAAAGTAAGGTTGAACCGGCAGCCGCAGCCCACACTCGAAAAAAGCAGGAAGAAGTTCCACCGAGCCCTCGTCAGGTTGACTAGCGCGATCCATCGGGCCGGGAACTTCAAGGGCAATATCTATCGGAATATTATATCACTGTCGAAGAAGGGCAATGTCGTCTTCAGTTATTTTGGAAGGACGGTTCATATCCAGAGCCGATGAGCCAAGATCACCGGACTCTGGATCCTTCCGAGGAACCCTTTGATGGTAAGAATCTTGTTCGATCTCAGAAGGAGTAGGGGTAGTATCAAGGTCTTCTACACTAGGTGCCCCCGAGCCCGAGGAGAGCTCCTCAGCAGGGGGAGTTGATGGTTTGGCAGGATTTTCAGGGGAAGAACTGCTGTCAGACATCCCTGATATCCGGAAAACAAAGAAGGAAGGGGAGGTCAGTCTATAACTAAGAAACTACTCAGGTTTCTTCTGGCTTAGCTAAAAACAGGAGGGTTCTAAAAGTGCCTTAAAAGCCAAATCCAACAAAACCTTAAGTCGTTCCCTAGTAACACTCAGAAAAAAAAACAGCAAAGATTCACAACACAAAAAAGGAAGAGGTCGTTCAGAGGACTTACTTGTTCTTCTCGGAAAAGCCGGAGGTTGTGCAGTACGGTTTTGCCCGTTCCTTATGTTCGCAGCAAAGAAAAAGAAAAGCCCGCGGTTGAACTCCGAGAACACTGAGTTGGGCGATTCACGGAGATGTTTTCAGGAAAGAAGGAGAAATTGCAGAAAAAGATGGAACAGTGAAAGCCTCGCCTTCTTATAGTCATGACCAGGACGCTCGTAACCGTTGGATCTAAGGGAGGAACCCGGATGAACGCCAAGTGTCGACTGCAAAAGAGGTCTGCCAAGTTAAACAGACGGTTGAGATCAGCACACTGTGAAGACGCCTCTACACGGTCGATTCGTTCCCTTTTTGGCGGGAACTCGGCGGATGTTTGACAAGTGTCGAACTTAGAAGAAACCCTAAAGTTGATTTGATAGGCATTTAAGCGGACGTGACTGTTGCGTGTCTCAAGAAAAAGCGCTTGAAAAGAGGCGACGAAACATTTCTCAACACCGGATCGACCTCCAACAGAGCAAATCAGCACACCATCTTTATATAGTTCCCGGCACCAACTTGCAAACTCGTTGTTACGGAGAACTAGGGGACAGAAGTTGATGGTGTTATCAGGATCTATGTTATTTACGGAGTACGACAGGGGTAAAAAAGGTAATTCTTTCCTCGGTCGAAACCGTTAAAAACCGACCCGACCACAATAGGTAGAGACCGAGCACTTGATGATAGATGACCGACCACTTTGATTCGGGTAACCGAGCACTATAAAGTCGCCAGAAACACTCTCAGCATAAAAGACTATCATGACCGACCTCATGAAGACCGACCAGACATGCGAGATATGTTCAAGATGATGACACCCTATTCTTGCGGATAAGATAAACAAATTATCCTACTCTCACAAGGAGATGGAGTCAGAATCCAAGAAGGAATAAGAAAAGAGAAGGCAATATTAGACTAGGAATCCTTGCAAGAGGAGAAGACTGAGTTCAACTAGGATTTCTTGTGCAAATAGGAGTCTGATTTCTGTACTATTATAAATAGGAGGGCAGAGTATGTGTAAAGGGCATCATAAAAAAAGAGTGATCAGAATCATCCAGCTCTGACTTGTAAACACAAAAGAGCTGAGAAGAGTATTTGAGTAATAAAAAGTAGCATCTTGTTTTTGTCCGTGGACGTAGGTCGGATCCAATTCCACCGAACCACGTTAAATCTCCTTGTCCATTGGTGTGTTTTTCTGTCTTTTGCTAAATTTGCCTTTGGTCCCCCATAACCAAACAAATTCACCGTTGAAGGAGGATTCCCTCGAATGTGGTATTCCCGTATTACCCTGAGACCAAAATCCACCGAACAAAATCATTTTTCTCTCTCTTGGAAAATAAAGAGTAATGGGTTGATTATTGTTTAATTAGGGTAATTTGTGAAGAAATAATTGTATTTAATCATTAATCTATTTATCAAAAGGTGGGGTTAGTTTTGAAAATAAAAATGTTATTGGGTCAATTTTGTAAATTTCATGGGTTCGTATTTATTTCAAAACCAATTCAAATTCTAGCATTTTGCCGCCAATAGTAGCCGTTGAATCCGCTTGAATTTTCTTCCTTCCGCTCCCCTTTAGAAGAAAAAAAAAGGAGATTTTTGGCATCTTTTCATCACTTCACCGTTGCCGTTTGTTCTAAAGTGCTAAGGCGATGAAAAAACGATAGTGGGGTGTTTGTTGGCAAAAGCAAGAAGGTTTGCGCAAAAAAAAAGAGAGAAGGGCATGCAGCAAGCAAAGTGGAGGAAGACAAAGGTCAAACGGTGTGCACTGTTGCACACGGTTTGGCACTATAAAAGGAGCCCAAATCATTGTTATCAGTATCCCTAAATGTGTGAAAGTGTAGTGAGAGTGATTGGTGAGAGTTTTTTGTAAAGCTTGTATTGGAAGCTTTGTAATTCTTTTGGGTATATAAAAGAAGAGTTTTCTCTCAAATTATCCTCTATTCGTGTGTGTTTAATCACAACAAGTGGTATCAGAGCTACGGTTCCACGGAGGGATCCCGAAACTCGGAAACGAAGATTCGGTTCGGAAAGTCGGTTCCGACGAAAGTTGTCGAAAATCGATTTTGAGCATACCATCAGACTTTTCACGGCGAGACGAGCACGGTGGTATTTTTCGGCGATCGAACGGAGGTCCGGTGAGCCTTCACGCGCGCCCACACGCGCCAACCAGAGAGCATCCCACACGCGCGCGACGCGCTCCACGCGCCTCCACGCGCCAGCCGAAGGTTGAAGACACTGAGTCGCACGTCATCGTCCAGTCAGCGCACAGTCAGCGCCACGTCAGTGAAACCTGCACAGTCAGCAGCCCAGTCAGCGCCCGTCAGCGCACAGTCAGCAGCCCAGTCATCGCCACGTCATCGCCCAGTCAGCAGCCCAGTCAGCGCCACGTCAGCGCCACGTCAGCAGCTGCCACGTCAGCGGTGCCTGGTAAATTTCAGATAGGTCCCTGAACTTTCTGGAAATTACATTTAGCCCCTATACTTTCAGAAATTTTCAATTTAGTCCCTGAACTTTTTGGAAATTGCAATTAGTCCCTAACTTTTCCGTAATTGCACTTTGGCCCCTGAACTTTGGAAATTGCACTTTGACCCCTGTAATTTCTGGAAATTTGCAATTTGGTCCCTGTGTCGGATTTTGACAAACGAAGTGTCATTTCCACCATTTTCGACCATTCCGGACGCAACGGTGAGGTCCGTTTTTTGAAATTCTGCTTAGAATTTTTATGATGGAGGGGAGCAACGGAAAAATGATTTTGTTAACCAGTACAAACTATTTCACATGGAGAGGAAGGACGAAAGACCTTCTGTATGTGAAGGACTATGATGGATCGATATTTCTGGAGCAGAAACCAGAAGGAATGACCGATGAGAAGTGGGCTAATCTTCACCAGAAAACATGCAGTACTATTCGTCAGTGGATCGACGACAGTATCGTGAACCATGTCAGTGAAAAAACAAATGCACGTGTCTTATGGAGAAAGCTGGAGGAGCTTTTTCGAGCAAAGACTGGAAACAACAAGCTGTACTACATCAAGAAGATGATGGGTTTGAAATACCAGGAAGGTACAGCTGTGGCGGACCATATCAACGATTTCCTCGGAACCATGAAGGAATTGTCTGGATTGGGCATAGACTTCGGAGATGAGGTAAATGGTTTAATACTCCTTAATACGTTACCAGAATCTTGGGAAACGTTCAGATCTACGGTGATCAATTCAGCCGCAGATGGGAAAGTCACTATGGAGATGGCAAAGACCAGGATCTTCGAGGAAGAAAAGAGGACGAGAATGCAGGAGTCAGCATCAGCCTCAACCTCAGAAGCTCTAGTGACAGAAAAGAACACCAGAAGGGGGAGGAGTAAAAGCCGAGGCCCAGGGAGATCAGACAAGAACCGGGGAAAATCAAGAACGAGGGATATTGAGTGCTATCACTGCAAAAAGAAAGGCCATATGAAGAGGGATTGCTACAAACTGAAGAACGAGCAGTCCAGAAGAGATGGTGACTCTAATCAAGAAAGAGTTGCTACTACCACCGAGAAAACCTCCAAAGAATTTTGCATAATGTATGAAGAAGCTGTTGTGAATCTTGCCAGCCACGAGACCAGTTGGGTAGATAGTGGCGCATCCATACACGCCACATCTCGTAGAGACTTCTTTTCATCTTACACACCAGGGGACTACGGTGCTGTAAGGATGGGGAATGACGGACAGTCCAAAGCCGTCGGTATTGGAGACATCTGCCTTGAAACAGAGAACGGGACAAGGCTAGTGTTGAAGGGAGTCAAGCACATCCCAGATATCCGGTTAAACCTGATCTCAACAGGCAAGCTGGATGATGAAGGTTTCTGCAGCACCTTTAGTGACGGATGCTGGAAGCTCACTAAAGGATCAATGGTCGTGGCACGAGGTAAGAAAGATTCAACTCTGTATTTGATGCATGCTAAGCTTTCAAATAGTAGCATAAATACAGTCAACAGCAATGAGGCAGCCGAGCTATGGCATAAAAAGCTCGGTCACATGAGCCAAACAGGGATGGAGATACTACGCAGGCGGAATGTTCTTCCGGAATTGAAGAACTCACACTTACGGAAGTGTGAACACTGCATGGCTGGAAAGCAGAACAGAGTATCCTTCCAGAGCTCCCCGCCTCAACGGAAACCGGAGGTACTAGATCTCATACATTCAGATGTATGCGGTCCGATGCAGACACGAACACTTGGTGGGTCACTGTATTTGTGACATTATTGATGATCATTCAAGGAAGATCTGGGCATACACCTTGAAGAGAAAAGATCAAGTGCTTGGAGTGTTCAAGGAGTTTCATGCTTTGGTGGAGAGAGAAACCGGCAAGAAACTGAAGTGCATCAGAACAGACAACGGTGGAGAATACAGAGGTCCGTTTGATCAGTACTGCAAGACGCAAGGAATCAGACATCAAACGACACCTCCGAAGACACCTCAGCTGAATGGCCTAGCTGAGAGGATGAACAGAACCTTGTGCGAGAGGATCAGAAGCTTGCTGTCACAAGCCAAGCTGCCGAAGACATTTTGGGGGGAGGCACTCATCACAGCAGTTCATGTTTTGAACATGTCCCCAGCGGTCGCACTGAAAGGTAATGTTCCTAACCAAGCTTGGACAGGTAAAGAAGTGTCATACGAGCACTTACATGTCTTTGGGTGCAAAGCTTATGTACACATCCCAAAGGACGAGAGATCCAAGCTTGATGCAAAGACGCGACGTGTGTCTTTATTGGCTATGGTCAGGATGATTTCGGCTACAAACTCTATGATCCTGTGGAGAAGAAGATTGTCAGAAGCCGAGATGTTGTCTTTGTTGAAGACCAGACCATAGAAGATATATCCGGAAGGATGAAGACAATGCCCCAGCAATACAGAAATGTGAATCCAGAACCTCACACACCGGTGCCAGTACGAGTTGAAGATGAGGTTCCCAGACAGGAGGGTACAGGTGATGAAGCTCCCAGAGATGATGATCATGATCAACCACCAGTACCAGAAGTTTCACCAACAGTTCCACAGAGAAGGTCTGACAGAGACAGGCGACCTTCAACCAATACTCTGCATATGAGTATGTGCTGCTTACTGACGGGGGAGAACCCGAGAGCTACCAGGAGGCTGTGGAAACAGAGGACAGAGAAAAGTGGGAGGAAGCCATGCAAGATGAGATGAAATCTTTGCATGACAATCACACTTTTGAGTTGGTGAAATTGCCAAGAGGCAAACGGGCTTTGAAGAACAAATGGGTGTACAGGGTGAAGCAACAGGAGCATACTTCACAACCCCGGTACAAAGCCAGACTAGTTGTCAAGGGATTCAATCAGAGGAAAGGCATTGACTTCGATGAAATCTTCTCTCCAGTTGTGAAGATGTCATCCATCAGAGTGGTACTCAGCTTAGCAGCAAGCCTCGACCTGGAAGTTGAGCAGATGGATGTCAAGACCGCATTTCTTCACGGGGATCTGGAAGAAGAAATTTACATGGAGCAACCAGAAGGCTTCAGAGTCAGCGGGAAAGAGGACTTTGTGTGCAGACTCAGGAAAAGCCTCTACGGTTTGAAACAGGCACCGAGACAGTGGTACGTGAAGTTTGAGTCAGTTATGGGGGAGCAGGGATACAAGAAGACCACTTCAGACCATTGTTATTCGTTCAAGATTTTTCTGACGATGATTTTATCATCTTACTGTTATATGTAGATGATATGTTGATAGTTGGCAGGAATCAATCGAGGATTGATAATTTGAAGCAGCAACTGAGTAAGTCTTTTGAGATGAAAGACTTGGGGCCAGCTAAACAGATTCTTGGCATCAGGATCGGCCGTGATCGGAAAGCCAGGAGATATACTTGTCACAGGAGGAGTACATCGAGAAGGTACTTCAGAGATTCCAGATGGACAAGGCTAAAGCGGTTAGCACTCCTCTTGCTACCCACTTTAGATTGAGTACGAGACAGAGTCCCTCTACTGAGTCAGAGAAGGAGGAAATGAAACAGGTTCCATACACCTCAGCAGTGGGAAGTCTAATGTATGCCATGGTGTGCACGAGGCCAGACTTAGCACACGCAGTTGGATTGGTCAGCCGGTTTATGTCAAACCCAGGACGGGAACACTGGAATGCGATCAAATGGATCATGCGGTATCTACGAGGCACAACCAAGATGAGGTTATGTTTTGGAAGCAGCAACAAACCAGTGTTGATGGGCTACACTGATTCAGATATGGCAGGAGATGTGGATACCCGAAAGTCTACTTCGGGGTATCTGATTACTCTCTCAGGAGGAGCTGTAGCATGGCAGTCGAGGTTGCAGAGGTGTGTTGCACTTTCTACAACAGAGGCAGAATTCATTGCAGCGACAGAAGCTTGCAAGGAATTGCTGTGGATGAAGACATTCGTCCAGGAATTGGGTTTCAAGCAGGAGAAGTACATTTTGTACTGCGATAGCCAGAGTGCTATCTATCTCGGTAAAAATTCCACCTTTCATTCGAGGTCAAAACATATCGATGTGAGGTATCACTGGATACGGGACGTCCTGAGCTCAAGGCTGTTAGAACTCAGGAAAATTCACACCGACGACAACGGTGCCGATATGTTCACGAAGGTTTTACCGAAGGAGAAGCTTGAATCTGTCGTCGCCATAGCCGGGATGACAAAACTCTCCACATAGTCAGAGTGGGGAGATTCAGAGAACTACGATTGGCTTGATCCCAACTCAGGGTACGTAGGCAGTCATACAGATGCAGCCAGGGGAGGATCCTTTTGAGGATCCGGTTTGGATGATTGATGGTCGGCTCAGATTTTGGGAAATCTTCACCGAGGGGGAGATTTGTTGAAACAGCTGCAAGCAGCTGTGGCCACCGAAGCATGTTCCAGCAATGCATGAGCTTGCATGCAGCAAGCAAAGTTTGAGGAAGAACAACGTCAAACGTGTGCACTGTTGCACACTTTTGGACACTATAAAATGAGCCCAAATCATTGTTATCATTATCCCTAAATGTGTGAAAGTGTAGTGAGAGTGATTGGTGAGAGTTTTTTGTAAAGCTTGTATTGGAAGCTTTGTAATTCTTTTGTGGGTATATAAAAGAAGAGTTTTCTCTCAAATTATCCTCTATTCGTGTGTGTTTAATCACAACAGTGTTAATGGAGATATGGCTTATAATTGTTACTGGAGTATGCCTCTGGCGGAACCCTAGGCGATTTAATGTCGAGTGCAACGGCTATGATTGTGGGTTTGCCTGAACATGACGTCAGACGTTTCACTAAGTGTTCTTGAAGGGCTTTGTCAAAAAACAAAAGTTCGATCTTCAATTGCAAGGGGCACCTTCTGATATATTGGTTTTGGATGTTCAGTCTTGAGATGTTTGCTGGAAGGCAAGCTTGGAATGTAGAAAAAATTATAGCATTAATAAGTTGTTTTAGCATTATTGGTGATGGACATTCCTTGCCCGAAATTTCATCCGGGATTTCGAAAGGAGGGAGAGATTTTTTGAGGAAATGTTTTGTGTGCAATAAGTTAACCCATGTTTAGATTTACTTCGGAGATGCTATAAGATGAGCATTTGTGAAGGGGTTTGATGAGGAATATTTGGAGAACTGGAGGGGGATTATTCACATGTAGGAGTGTCTTTGTCTAATGAAAGATGCCTAATCATGTAGGCCAATTCCTCTTTGGCTTCTTGGGGTTCTATTCAAGGAAGAAATGGAGGATCAACCATAACTGTGGAAGAGGCTTCTTCAAGTCCTGCAGGGTTCTGCCCCTCCATCTTTGCCATTCCTGCATTTGCAAACTGATGTTACTTCATCAAATCAGGGTGTTTATAACTACATTTTGTCGGGTAGTCGGTTCGGATAAAAACGCGTTTTAGGCTATTTTGCGGAAAATCGGTTTTCGTAAAAGTTTCGCGAAGTTTCAACTATATTTATGTTAATATTTGATATTAAATAAATAGGTTTAGGTGAAATATGAATTAATTATTCATATTAGATATTGAATAATTAATTCGGTATTTTGAAAAAGTTTTAAAATATGATTTCGCCCGACCCGCGCGCCCATCACCCACCAAACCCCAATAAAAATGGTATCAGAGCGGGTCTGATGCTTCATCCATTACATTATTGGTGTTTATGATTGGTGTTTCTAGTTTTTTACTAGTCTGTTGTAACCTGCGATGTGTCTGTCATAAATTGATGATTCGACATACAATTCAGGGTGCTTCTGTAGCTGAACATCCTTTTATTATTGAAAGCTTCTGGTCTTCATAGTTGATCTTGACTTGACAGCAAGCCCGTTTGAGCTGTTGGACTATTGATGCAACGGATGTACCTTTATAGCTTTAGAGGAGGGATTTCTACAGAAGGGGTTTGTAGCTGTTTATCAGGAAGTTCTTGCCTCTTATGCAGCGGCAAGAAGTCCCCTAGTTCTGCATCAAATGCTAAGATATTTGATTTTGTCTGAGGAAATGCAGTTGGAATGATTTGACTTGATAGTCAAATGCCTATTCGTCCTTGGAATTTCATTCAACTTCTCATTTATGTAGGTGGACTTTAAAAAGTTCATAAAATTCTCATCAGCTATTTCCACAGCTTCTGTTTGTTTGACAATATTCAAAACTTTTATTTTCACCTCATCAGTTACTTCTGTTTGTGTCACTCATGAAGAGTTTTCAAGGCAGCATGAAGAACTTGAAACGCAATCAGCAATCAGATATAAGTTCTCTAATGCTGAATGACAATATTTTAATGATATAAGTTCTTAATTTGACAAAATTATAAAAAAAAATCAAATAAAATTCAAAGGTTACTGAAGGAATTGATTCACAATATCCTAAAATACTGATGAGCTGCCATATAATTTAGACATGAGAAAATAATGCAGTCCAAATATTTGATTTTCTTCAAGTGTTACCAGCTCATTATAGTTATTTTATAGTCTTAAGAGAATCAATTTCATGATTTCATCTATGTAATACCTTGACTACCAGTAGCTTTCTGAAGAAACAAAAAATTAAGTTCCAAAAGATGTTCAACAAACTGTAATAGAAGAAACCGAACTGTACAATTTAGAAATGATTTAAGAATCATCAGAGTACATGGTGACAAATTTAACAAAAATTTAAAAAACCCTTATCCGTGAAGTCAACCATCAGGTCGCTGTCTGACCAATCTTCATATTGCACCATGTCCTTTTCCTTTGATTGTAGAATCTCATCACCCATTTCCATTGGCACATCATAAGCAATTTCTCGAGTTTCTTGTCTATCAACATTGCCATTTTCCAAAGCAATTGGATTGTCAGATAAAATTTGCTGGAAGTCTCTCATAATCACCATAGTAGCTTCATGTTGTTGTTCAGCAACACTAGTTGAATATTCCATTCCACCAGTTTGAAGACCGTTACTGCCGGATAAACTCTGATCACTCTTCTTCAAGCCAGTGTTGCATCTTGCTTCTTGTTCCACCACTGTCACCATAGCATCTTCACTTTCTGTTCCATATAAAATCTTCCCAAGAAGACAGAAGTCTTCATCAGTTAGTCCATTAAGAGGGTCAGTTTTTGAACATTCTTGTTGTTGCAACATTGACCATGTCTGCAATGTTTCATCAGGCACTGACCTTTGCACACCATCTGGTTCAGCAACTGTGTAAATATTGCGCGAATAATCGATTCCACTAGTGTTTCACTGCCGTTGCTATGGTTAGACAAAATCATATTGTCCTGCCCCCCATATTGCTCATCAAAATTCCGTGTGTAGCCAACTCCACCGATTTCCTTTATCTGAAGAGTGCCTCTGTTGAAGTCACATTGATGGGCAGATACAACTTCCTCACTCATCATGTCATTTGCAGTGATGCAACTTGCTGCTTCTTGTGCCATTGTCACCAAAGATTGTGCTGATTCTACATTTTTCAATAATCTCTCTATCTCTTCCTCAAATTGATTGTCATTTTCAGTGCTGCAACTTGGTCCTTCTTGGGCCATTGTCGCCACAGATCCTTCTACTTCAGATTGACATTCTACACTGGTTAGTTGCTGGGTCAAAAGCTTCTCCGACTCTTTCTCATATTGATTATTCTGAACATCCAGCAGCTTTCTTTTCTTTCGTAAATCCAATTTCTGTTGTTTCCCAGTCTGTTGATTCTTTCGAAGCCTACAAAGCACGTAATTGGTTGCCTGATTTGGAGGCAGCAGTGTGGGATTTAGTGTATACTCATACTCATGCATGATCCAGGCCCCATGATCCTTAAACCCTTTGTTTTCATAACGAAACCTCTTCATGGAGCCAATTTTCAGTTTGGATTTGCCGGTTACTATATCTTTTGCAGCAGCCTCGCCTTGCCAAGAACCAGAAGAACCGACTTTGCGGTTGAACCTGGATCCATTAGAACTCCTTTTCTTCAAGTGGGTGAAGAAATAAAGATCCTCATCGACATTTAGAAAGAGTCCACCATGTGATTTCCAAATCTCAGAGGGCAGTGTGTCATATAAGTCACAATCTATGATAAAATTCTCTGAACAACAGGAAGGAGTGTTCCCGAAACCTTCTTGGAAAGATAATGTACAATAATTCTTCATCTGTAGGTCTGAACTGGAAGCCATAGGGAAGAAAAGGCCTGTGTTCTTCTTGCATTTTCTTGATGAAGGCAAGAAAAGGGTTGATTTCAGCGGAGGTATTGAAATGATCAAAACTCAAACTTTGCGGTGGGAATGAAGAAAATCTAAAGAGTGAGTGAATGATTGATGTTCAGAAACAGAGAACGATGAGGGGTTGTAATAGAAAGAATATTTGAAAGGAAACAGAGAAGCAGAGACAGAGACAGAACAGAGTCAGATGGTATGTTGTGTTTAGTCAATTGTGAAGTGAACTTGAGTTATTATAATTGTTCCAAGTTTCCTAATTCGTTTTGGGCAACTCCAAGAACTAGCGACTTGGGTTAGGGTTTCTTGCATTTAATTAACCTTCCTTCTAATTCGTTTTAGGGCAAATCTTAGAGCCGTTATACTGGAAAGATTTTTGGCGCCACGGTCAAATCTTTGTTTTCACGCGTTTTTGGAGTTTGACTTGAAGACTCGCACAGTAAAAATCTTCTGAAACCGAGTTATTTTTAATTTTTAATTTTTAATTTTTAATTTTTAATTTTTAATTTTTAATTTTTAATTTTTAATTTTAATTTTTAATTCTGTATTGTTATTTTTAATAATAATAATAATAATAATAATAATAATAACCCACACTTTGATGATTTGTCAATTGCTAAACCCTAACGCTCTTTGAGTTTTATTTTTGATTTGCTCTCTAATGAAGGTTGAAGACAATATGAGTTGATTGTTTGAGGAGCCCACTCGTGGCTGTGGCTCGGCCCACGTGCGAAACATTTGTGATTGAGACGTTATAACCCTAATACAATTTCTTCATCGACGGCGAGCAGACGCTGAATCCGATGGTCCATTTCGATTGGGAATTTGATATAGGGGATGGGTTTTTTCATTTATAAGGTATGGAACATTGTTATTTAATTTTTGGTTTTCATTAAGATTGGGAATTTGATCAATGCTTTTATCCGATGGTCCATTTTGTTTTTCAAATCTGACATTTGTGAATGGATACTTTTTGGGAATCATATGGACATTTATGCATCATCAATGCTTCAGAAATTATTTTAAAGGTTTTTAACTGATTTGATTTTCGTGATTCTGTTATTGTTTTATATTAGGGTTTTTAATGAGGGCGCCTTTTATATTGTGCAAAAGTGCTTTTGGAAAAAACCACTATTTTGATTGAAAATGTTACTAAATTATGGGTGAGTTAGATTGTTTAGGGAACTGGATTAGGGTTGTATGAGTGTGTTTTGTCTAAAATCTATTTTCTCAGCTTCGCCTCTTCTCAGTTTCGCCTCCACCGAGTTCGTCATGGTCATTATTTCTCTTCTTCTCTGCTTCGCGACCACCGAGACGGAGTTGTCGAAGAAAAATCGCACTCTAGGCCGGCGGCCAAGACGCCTTCACACCGGAAATCGTGTGATTAGTCTCTTGACCGCCTAACCCCACCAATTTGGGGTTAGGCGCGGCGGAGGCCTGACTTCAAACGAATAAGCGGCACCTAGGCGTCGCGTTTTAGAACACTGTTGTTTGGATGATAAGAAGTAAATCATACATAAGATTTACAAGCAAGTGAAATTTTAGAATTTATCAGTAAGCCCTCTACTATGAACAATTTTGTCAGCTGCATGGTCTCAATGCTGCAACAGTCTCCTGTTACCCTAAGCTTGGTTTTTAATGATCTTTTGAATGATAATTTGATATATTTGCGGGAGTGTGGGCAGGTTCTGGTAGTTCCTTCTGTTCTTTGTTGCTGTATTTAGATGTGGTGCATTGTCTGTAGATTTGATTTAATGAGACTTGGAAGCATGTGCTCTGTTGATTTTGTAGCTGTTCTGACTTGAATGAGTTGGTGCTTACTGCCTCCTATGCTCTAGGGTGCTCTTGGGTTATTGTGGAAGCTCTGGAATCTTATGATTATTATTTTCAGTGTTTTACTATGCTGGAATCTGGGGGATAAATTGCAGCAGCAAACGCCAAACCGTCTGCTAGTTCACACCAGTGGCTAGATGTTTGGTTCGGCAGAGGAATGCAGTTATGATGATTTTCAAGATGGGATTCCGTCCTGGGTGAAGGCTAAACCTAATCCAGGAAACAAACATGTGGTCTCTAAAACCCTTATTGGCTCTGCCTTAAACCCTCTCTTCCAAACGACCAAAACCGTTTCCCTTTATATTTTGTTCATTGCTTCACAGGGAAAATATGGAGTGAAATATCAAAAAAAAAATAATTATAAGAACCCAATAGCATGCTGGCTCTCCAACTCTCTCTCTGCTCTCCTTTTGTAGAGCATCTATGCATCATAGTAGCTCTCACAAGCTTCTACGGTCAGTCAATTCACTTTTCTTCACTCTCTGCTCTCCTTTTGTAAAGTTTTGTTATATAAGGATCTGTTTATGAATTGAGTTGTGATAGATACATAATGGCTAAATTTTGTCGTGCTTGTCAAGTACATCAAGGGTATTTTGTTCAATGATAGGACTGGGGTTGGGGGTGAGGGAATCAACTAATAAATCTTGTGCAATACATGTAAGTTTCTCTGTCGGTTGTGACTGATTACCAATAATTTATCATTAATGTGTAGAGTTGAAAACTACATAGACAAATGGCATGTGCAAGGCTTTTAACTCTTGATATAGCAGGTTTCAAAATATTGACATAGTTTTTGTACCTAGAAGGTAGGTTTTTTCACTGTCTGAATTTTTATTTTGTTTAATGGCTTTCCCTTCTTTTTTTGAGTGATATGTCACATAATATTTTATGAGGGTATGCAGCTAATTTGCTTATATGGGTGATTTGAACTAACTTGAGGAAGAATGGAAGAGAACTAAAATCGCAGTTAACAAATGTTGTCTTTTAACTGCGATCATAGTAAAATGTGCTGTTGTAACTTGTAAAGTTACCTTGACCCAAATTGTTACACTATTAAGAGCCCAAACAATAATATTAAGCTCTCTAACATGTGTTATTTCAGAGGCAGTATAGATTTTTGTCAAAAAAATCATTTGGATGTGTTTTAATTGATGGGGATTGCAACAGGGTTTGTGAAGGTTATGATAGATAGACATATGGAATCCCTGATCATATAATTAAAAGTTTCCGTTGCTTTTATGGACTTCAGTGAGCATTGCTCGAACCATTTTTTTTTCCATAGAATTAAGTGGCTGGTAACTGGTTTGAATTTATGAAAAATAAAACTAATGCAAATTGTTCCTTTTCACTGCTGCATTGACTGTATGTATTAGTTGCTTAGATGTCAATATTTACTTTATCCTTAAGTCAAACATCCAAGTTTTGTGCACAATTTCACAGGTAACCACCATGTTACCACGTAATGCTAGTATACTATTGGTCTGCTCTCTATTTGATAGGTTTCTTCCAGAAAAGCTTTGTGATGCATTTAATTTAATAGGTTGTAAGAAATTAATGTGAAAATGGTTTCATTTATTTATTTGTTATGGATTCTGCAGTCCTTGGCCTGCTATTCAAAAGACATACCTATTCCCTGAGATATGTTGGAAAAATGCTTATGAGTAAGCATTTTGAGGCTCAATTTTAAGCATGATCCACTTCGTGTTAGTGGTTGTTATTGAATGATTCGGATACTCCTCCGTAATGGTATATTCATATGCTTAAAATGGTGCTTGGGTGAATGAGAAATTGTTGCTCAAAGTTCACAATTTTCAAGCCTTTTGTAATTCCATAACAGCTAATTTAATTAGCTTGGTGGTTACAAAGTTTAATCTCCATAAGTGCTAATTTAATTAGCTTGGTGGTTATATAGTTTAATTTCCATTAGTGCTAATTTAATTAGCTTAGTGGTTACAACAATGTGTAACATCTCCCATTATGAAATTTAATTGGCAAGTTAATTTCTATTAATTGAGATGTGTTTTTCTTTTCCTATATAAACAACATCAGTTCTTGTTTTCAAGATATGAAATAGAAAATAGAGAAAGACATAGCACACACACGAAAGATCATTTTCTTTGTTTTGTTAAAAGGAGAGTTCAAACACTTTGTGGTTCGTTGGATACGAGTCTGGTGGTGCCTTTCTCGTATGTTTCCGTTGTATCCTGGGAAACAATCGTCTCACGTTCTACTGCACCTACGGTAGGGGACGAATTTGTTTTAAGGATATTGTTGTTTTACAACAAGCCTCGGGAAAGTTCTGATCTGCCATCAGCCTCTGCCTGCCACAGCCTCTGCCTCAGCTTCAGCTTCTGCCTCAGCCTGCCAACAGCCTCTGCCTCAGCTTCAGCTTCTGCCTCTGCCTGCCAATCAGCCTCTGCTGTCAGCCTCTGCTGTCAGCCTCTGCCTCTGCCATCAGCCTCTGCCATCAGCCTCTGCCATCAGCCTCTGCCATCAGCCTCTGCTGTCAGCCTCTGCCATCAGCCTCTGCTGTCAGCCTCTGCCATCAGCCTCTGCTGTCAGCCTCTGCCCTTCAGCCTCTGCCTCCGCTCTCAGGGTCTGCCTCTGCCCTCAGCCTCCGCTCTCAGCCTCTACCGTCAGGGTCTACTCTCAGGGTCCGCCGTTAGGGTCTGTTTGAGGATAATAATTATAATTGTAATTTTGTCATATTCGGATTTCCCAATTACCGTGTAATAATTGTAATAATTGTTGTATACAGTCTTAAAACAAATATTCGACTCTGTGGATATGGAAATCAGTCCAAACACAGTAGATCCGAATATGGCAGCCTCTTCGGCTGGCCAGAATGTTGTGGCAGCCCCCGTGGCTGACCAAAGTGCAGTGGCAGCCCCTTCGGCTGGCCAACTTGCATCAGCCTCTGGGCTTAATATGGCAGCCGTTGTGGCTGGCCAAGGTGTTTCTGCCTCAATGGCTAGACAACCTGTTGGACATGTGAGCCATGTCAATCCTGCTGCGGAAAAACCTGAAAAATTCAGTGGTCAGAATTTCAAAAGGTGGCAACAGAAAATGTTCTTCTACCTGACCACGTTGAACCTTGCGAGGTTTCTAAAGGAAGATGCTCATGTACCCAAAGAGGGTGAGATTGATATCCAAGTCATCAGTGCCATTGAAGCTTGGAAACATTCTGAATTCCTATGTCGGAATTATGTGCTGAATGGGCTAAGTGATTCCTTGTACAGTGTGTACGCTGGAATGAAAACAGCTAAAGGGCTTTGGGAATCTTTAGATCGAAAATATAAAACTGAGGATGCCGGTACTAAGAAATTTGTCGTAGGCCGTTTCCTAGAGTTTAAAATGATTGATTCCAAAACTGTGATAAGCCAAGTACAAGAACTGCAGATTATTCTAGCAGAAATTCATGCTGAGGGGATGAGTTTAAGTGAAACCTTCCAAGTAGCCTCGATAATTGAGAAACTACCACCTGGTTGGAAAGATTTCAAGAATTATTTAAAGCATAAGCGAAAAGAAATGAGCATTGAAGACTTGGTTCTTAAGCTAAGAATTGAGGAAGATAACCGAGTTTCTGAAAAGAGAGGAATGACTCATGAGGCCAAAGCAAATGTTGTCGAACATGGCCATAAGAACAAGAACCTCAAGAACAAAGGGTCAAAGATGGGCCCTAAAGGAGGAGTTTCCAAGAAATCAAAATTTCAAGGAAAATGCTTCAACTGTGACAAAATGGGTCACAAGTCTTCTGAGTGCAGACTGCCGAAGAAGAAAAAGAAACAAGAAGCTAATGTGCTAGAAAACATGACTCAAGATGTTTCAGACATTAACCTTTCTGCTGTGGTTTCTGAGGTGAATCTGGTGGGTTCTAACCCAAGAGAGTGGTGGATTGATACTGGTGCCACTCGACATGTATGCTCAGACAAGAGCATGTTTTCTTCATTTGAGCCTGCTGAAAATGGGGAAAAGATATACATGGGAAATTCAGCAACATCTGAGATAGAAGGTCAAGGAAAGGTGATTCTGAAGATGACCTCTGGGAAAGAGTTGACTCTGAACAATGTTCTGTATGTACCTGAAATACGGAAGAATCTTGTGTCTGGATCGCTTCTGAACAAGCATGGATTCCGGATGGTGTTCGAGTCTGATAAAGTAGTTTTGACTAAAAATGGGATGTATGTGGGAAAAGGGTATGTAACTGATGGGCTTTTTAAGCTCAATGTAATGGTTGTTAAACCCAAAAATATCAATAAAGCTAGTTCTTCTGCTTATATTGTTGAGTATTCTAATCTTTGGCATGGTAGATTAGGACATGTTAATTTTAATTCATTGCGAAAGTTAATTAACATGAATCATATTCCCAATTTTAAAATTGATAACAAACATAAGTGTGATACTTGTGTTGAGGCAAAACTAACAAGATCATCTTTTCATAGTATTGAAAGAAACTCTGAACCACTTGATCTAATTCATACCGATGTATGTGATTTTAATTCAATACAATCGAGAGGCGGTAATAAATATTTTATTACCTTTATTGATGATTGCACAAGATTTTGCTATGTGTATTTAATGAAAAGCAAGGACGAAGCTATAGAGAAATTTGTTCTCTATAAGAATGAAGTTGAGAACCAACTGAATAAAAGAATTAAGGAGTTAAGAAGTGATCGTGGTGGTGAGTATGTTTTCCCTTTTGAATCACTTTGTGAACAAAATGGAATCATACATCAAACCACAGCTCCTTATTCGCCTCAATCCAATGGGATTGCGGAACGTAAGAATCGTACCTTGAAAGAG
Organism: Zanthoxylum bungeanum; assembly: GCA_019454045.1. Taxonomy (NCBI): domain Eukaryota; kingdom Viridiplantae; phylum Streptophyta; class Magnoliopsida; order Sapindales; family Rutaceae; genus Zanthoxylum; species Zanthoxylum bungeanum. Next base: position 21,510 of record SKCR01012015.1, read on the forward strand.
ATGATGAACGCTATGTTAATCAGCTCTGGCTTACCTCAGACTATGTGGGGAGAAGCTGTCTTATCAGCTAATTACCTTTTAAATAAGGTACCACGGAAAGAAGCAGGGAAAACTCCTTATGAAATGTGGAAAGGAAGAGTACCTTCCTATAAATTCCTTCGAGTGTGGGGGTGTCTTGCCAAGGTAGTCATTCCTCCACCTAAAAAGGTGAAGATAGGACCAAAAACTGTTGATTGCATTTTCATAGGATATGCTCATAACAGTAATGCTTATCGATTTCTTGTGCATGAGTCTAATGTACCAGATATTCACAAGAATACGATAATGGAATCGAGGAATGCATCCTTTTTCGAATACGTTTTTCCTTGTAAAACTAATTCGAATTCAGATGTGCACAAACGGGCACATGAGACTATCATTGAAGATAGTCAGGACCGAGAACAAATTAATGTTCCAGAGGATCAACAAGTTGTTGAACCTGAACTAAGACGTAGCAAAAGAGCTAGAACGGAAAAATCATTTGGTCCAGATTTTCTGACATTTTTGCTAGAGAATGATCCTCAAAGCTATAACGAAGCTGTAAGGTCAGCTGATGGTGCCTTGTGGAAAGATGCCATCAATAGTGAAATTGAATCCATCTTACAAAATCACACCTGGGAGTTAGTGAATCTTCCTCCAGGATGTAAACCTTTAGGGTCCAAGTGGATTTTCAAAAGGAAAATAAAGGCAGATGGATCAATTGACAAGTACAAAGCAAGACTTGTAATTAAAGGTTATAGACAACGTGAAGGTCTTGATTACTTTGATACTTATTCTCCTGTAACGAGAATAAATTCCATAAGGATGATACTAGCGATTGCAGCTTTGCGCAATCTTGAGGTACATCAGATGGATGTGAAAACAGCCTTTCTGAATGGAGATTTAGATGAAGAAATCTACATGGAACAACCTGAAGGTTTTATAGCTCCAGGACAAGAAAAGAAAGTCTGTAAGTTAGTTAAATCCTTGTATGGATTGAAACAAGCCCCGAAACAGTGGCATAAAAAGTTTGATGACACCATGTTGGCAAATGGTTTCAAAATCAATGAATGTGATAAATGCATTTATGTCAGAGAGACAGAAGTTGGCTATGTCATTTTATGTCTCTACGTTGATGACATACTGATTGTCGGGAGTAATGTCAAAATGGTGAAATCTACCAAGAATATGCTGAAATCCAAGTTTGACATGAAAGACATGGGTCTTGCAGATGTCATTCTGGGAATAAAGATCTCGAGAAGTCCAGATGGACTTATTCTTGATCAGTCGCACTATGTGGACAAAATTCTTGGTAAATTCAACGATGATGATTCAGCTGTGGCTAGAACTCCTTTAGATGTGAGTTTACACCTATCGAAGAATAGGGGAGATGGTATATCTCAAGTAGAATACTCTAGAGTGATCGGGAGTTTGATGTATCTATCGAGTTGTACAAGGCCTGATATAGCCTGTACAGTAAACAAGCTCAGCAGATATACGAGTAATCCAGGGGTTGATCACTGGAAAGCAATAGTGAGAGTACTTAGGTACTTACGTTTTACTCGTAATTATGGGTTGCACTATCATAGATATCCAGCTGTAGTCGAAGGATACAGTGATGCTAATTGGATATCTGACATGAAAGACTCAAAGTCTACTAGTGGTTATGTGTTTACACTAGCAGGTGCAGCTATATCATGGAAATCCTCCAAACAGACTGTGATAGCCAGATCTACAATGGAATCAGAATTCATTGCATTAGACAAGTGTGCTGAAGAAGCAGAATGGCTTCGAAATTTTCTAGAGGATATTCCAAGTTGGCCTAAGCCAGTGCCAGCAATTTGCATTCATTGCGATAGTCAATCTGCAATTGGAAGGGCACATAACAATATGTATAATGGTAAGTCTAGACATATTCGTCGTAGACACAATACCGTTAGACAATTACTCTCTACTGGAGTTATTTCGATTGACTATGTAAAGTCAAAGGATAACATTGCGGATCCGCTAACCAAAGGGTTAAATAGAGAGTTAGTTGTGAAATCATCGAGGGGAATGGGACTGAAGCCCATTAGATAAATGTTTATTACGAAGGAAAACCCAACCTTGTTGACTGGAGATCCCAAGAACTAGGTTCAATGGGACAACCTACTCGTAAAAGACATAATTGGATCACTGTGGGGGTTACCCTCTAGTCCATTCCTATGATGAAATGAAACAGTGATGCTCGTATGGATAGAGGTTAAGCAAAAGCTTTTAATGATTCTTATGCGTCGGGAATCCGAGCAGAGTATTACGAGATACTCTTAAATAAGAAATCACCTATGTGAGAGAGAAGTGGGGCCGCTTCAAAGGGAATTGTACGGGGCACAATTCTTAGAAACTCTTGCAGAACCAGGTAGATGTTCATGGCCAAAATGAACATAATAATGAGAACTCAAATGTGTAGGTAAAATATCTGTGTGATATATGTTCTCCATTTACATGAATGGCAGTACAGTTCAATGACATCGCGTCAACTGTCAGCCAGTAATGAGATATATTTTCACAAGGGAAGGTTCAAAGGCTGTGGCCTACCTATCCTATGCAGGTGTTGAACCGTTGAACTCTTCTAGGTCAAAATAAAATGTTTTATAAAAATAATTTTATTCGACGTTTTCGCCAATTTCATTCATGTGGGGGATTGTTGGAAAAATGCTTATTTATAAGCATTTTGAGGCTCAATTTTAAGCATGGTCCACTTCGTGTTAGTGGTTGTTATTGAATTATTCGGATACTCCTCCGTAATGGTATATTCATATGCTTAAAATGGTGCTTGGGTGAATGAGAAATTGTTGCTCAAAGTTCACAATTTTCAAGCCTTTTGTAATTCCATAACAGCTAATTTAATTAGCTTGGTGGTTACAAAGTTTAATCTCCATAAGTGCTAATTTAATTAGCTTGGTGGTTATATAGTTTAATTTCCATTAGTGCTAATTTAATTAGCTTAGTGGTTACAACAATGTGTAACATCTCCCATTATGAAATTTAATTGGCAGTTAATTTCTATTAATTGAGATGTGTTTTTCTTTTCCTATATAAACAACATCAGTTCTTGTTTTCAAGATATGAAATAGAAAATAGAGAAAGACATAGCACACACACGAAATATCATTTTCTTTGTTTTGTTAAAAGGAGAGTTCAAACACTTTGTGGTTCGTTGGATACGAGTCTGGTGGTGCCTTTCTCGTATGTTTCCGTTGTATCCTGGGAAACAATCGTCTCACGTTCTACTGCACCTACGGTAGGGGACGAATTTGTTTTAAGGATATTGTTGTTTTACAACAAGCCTCGGGAAAGTTCTGATCTGCCATCAGCCTCTGCCTGCCAACAGCCTCTGCCTCAGCTTCAGCTTCTGCCTCAGCCTGCCAACAGCCTCTGCCTCAGCTTCAGCTTCTGCCTCTGCCTGCCAATCAGCCTCTACTGTCAGCCTCAGCCTCTGCCATCAGCCTCTGCTGTCAGCCTCTGCCATCAGCCTCTGCTGTCAGCCTCTGCCTCTGCCATCAGCCTCTACCGTCAGGGTCTACTCTCAGGGTCGCCGTTAGGGTCTGTTTGAGGATAATAATTATAATTGTAATTTTGTCATATTCGGATTTCCCAATTAACGTATAATAATTGTAATAATTGTTGTATACAAGATAAACCCTCTTGTTGATGTCCAGTCGCCTTCTCAAAGTGGCTTGTCAACCATGCTTTCCCTCCCTCAAAACAATACCCCTTATCAAATTAGGTTGGGGCTACACAACGATGAGTACTACACTCCCTCGAGAGCAGGATACCGACCGAGGTGGAGCTGGGAGCCAACCTATAATTTCCTGGGGCTTGCCTTGCCTTAACATCTAAATAAAAGGCCGGCGTAGAAAAGGATCCCTCTTCGAGAAAACTTTGCTTGTCTTCAAATCTTGAATTCAGTTCTTATGGAAATGGATTTATTTACATCTGGATAAATCAACTTCTGTAACATTATCCATGTATATTCTTTCTTCTACCCACACTTAGTTGGGTGCACATGTTGGTTTCTATAATTAGTCCCAAGGAAAGATTAAGCAATAGAAATACAATAAACATACATGCAAAGCTTGAAGGATGGCGGAAACATACTTACAAAGCTATGTGACGAAAATGGTGAAGAGGATCCTTGAGCCTCCAAGGTTGAAGTTTTCGGCCAAGCAAGAAGATGGAAAGAAGCTTCAAATCTTCAAGTGTTCCAAGCTCCAAGGTTGTTTCCCTATCACCTCTTTTGATCCTTGCTTGTGCTAGCAAAAATGGAGAATGAGAAAACAATTTTCTGCCTTGTGTTCTTGAAGCTCACGGCGTGAGCAAGAGAGAAAGAGAGGAGAGTGTTTCACTTTTTAATTTTTGTTCCCTTTGCATGCCAAAACCGTGAGTGACAAAAGGAAATGAAAAGTGATATGATATCTAATACCAAAAGAATTTTTTTAATGCAAAAAATCCTTCAAAACCGTGCATGGCTTTCCCTCCAAAATGAATCCATCATTTGCTATCATTACCATACTTTGAGATTAGAGACAATGTATCGTCCCTCAAAGGTGACTAGATACATTCACTATCTATTCGTATTAAGTAATGAGATATCGCGATGTGATTTGCGGATATCACTCGATTCAAAATACGAATGTGTTCGCAAGCACTTTCGGGCTCGGTTTCGTTAATTCCGAATTAACGAATTCCCGTCGCGACGTGAATTAAATAATTACGCCTTGCGAAATTACTATTCAGTTCGCTAATGAATTAATTCTAAATTAATTCGTTTGCCCGAATTAAAATCCGATTTTAATTCCGCGTCGAAATCTAATTTCGTTTAATAATATATCGAATATATTATTTTATCGATTAATTCCAAATTAATCGATCTCTCTCTCTCTCCTAATAAGGCATTTTATCCAAGATAAAGTTTCTCCGCAATTAATCCAAGATTATAAGGTTCGAATCAAACGTCATAGGTGAATCTCAGGAAGCGACCCAAGAGATCTCCGGATATGTTGGCAGTAAATACGGTCGTTGGATAATCCAAACACGTATGTACCTCGTACTACTTCTTTACCGATTCACAAGACAAGGTTGGCTTCTAGCAAAGCGCCATGCCTACCCAATTCTCCAGAAATATTCTTACTGGAATATAAGATCATTATCAAGCGTAGTATACCGTAGTATCGCGTATATCGATCCAGTATCGGACGATCACATGCTAGGCCTGGGGCTGGAAATGTGTCTGCCCCGTACGAAACATATATCGGATATCAAACAACTAGTCTCTTTAAATCGGACAATCCTGACCTGGTCATATTGTCCCGACGGTTGCAACCTTTTATAGAGGACTAGTTCTGTATCCTGCGTGATCATCATCTCCATATGTCTGAAGTGATACTTCCATCTTGACATCACATCCAGTACACTACGATTCTCGATAAACCCAGAAGAGGCGTACACAGAACCGTTTAAAGCCCCGAACCACCAAAACCAAAGTTTACCGATTGTCGCAAGTACTAGCGATGCAAGTCTCAGGTTAAGACCATATACACCTACCCTGATGCGGCCTCCCATAGACACGCAGACATACTACCAATGGGATTCCGCGGGGTCTATCCAGAGCGAAGCTGTTTTCCGTACCATCGGTAAAACACAACCTCCTACCGCACTTGCATAAGTATCCAATACTTAAATATATGAGAACTATGCCGTTGTGCCATCACAACTCGCACAAGTGCAATACTAGTCTATTCCGCATTATCGATGTCCGATCTCGATAACACTCCGACTAGGGATATTTAATGATTAAACCTTTTATATTGATACCGTCTCATATCATCTCAATACGGAACTAATCATATGGACTTTTGCCATTAATATATCAAAGTAAATAATTTTACAAAACGGCAAAAGGGCAATTTCATTATCACATAGTTAATTTTGTACAATTAATACAATATCATTTACAAAACAGTGACGCTATGGGTCATAATGTCCAACAATCTCCCACTTGGCCTATAGCCAGTCACTCAAGCATCTAATACTGAACTATGTATATGTCTTTCAAACACTTGCTGAGAACAGCCTTCGTCAGCGGATCTGCAATGTTGTCATCTGATGCGACCTTCTCGACTTTTTCATCGCCACGATGTATAATCTCCTGAATCAGATGGTAACGCCGAAGAACATGCTTGGATCGTTGATGAGACCTTGGTTCCTTAGCTTGTGCTATAGCCCCGTTATTGTCACAATACAATGGTACGGGCTCAGCAGCTAACGGAACTACTCCTAATCCGATTAGGAATTTTCGGATCCAAACTGCCTCCTTTGCTGCTTCCGATGCAGCAATATACTCCGCTTCAGTTGTTGAATCGGCAACAGTATCTTGCTTGGAAGATTTCCAGCTCACTGCTCCGTTATTCAAACAAAAAATGTACCCGGATTGCGACTTGAAGTCGTCTTTGTCGGTTTGGAAACTTGCGTCGGTGTACCCAGACACCTCAAGTTCTCCACCTCCATAAATTAAGAAAGCATCATTGGTTCGTCTAAGATACTTAAGGATATTCTTAACAGCCACCCAGTGACCTTCACCTGGATCGGCCTGATAGCGACTGCACATGCTCAAAGCATATGACACATCAGGTCGCGTACATATCATGGCATACATGATCGATCCGACTGCCGAGGCGAACGGTATCCGACTCATGTTATCTCTCTCTTCTTTAGTCTTAGGACACATGTCCTTAGACAGAAGGATACCACGTGACATTGGCATCAATCCCTTCTTGGATTGATCCATGTTGAATCGCTTCAACACTTTGTCAATATATTGTACTCTGGGAGAGTCCAAGCAGTTTTCTAGATCTATCTCGGTAGATCTTTATTCCCAGAATAAAGGCTGCTTCTCCAGATCTTTCATGGAGAATTTTAATGAAAGCCAAGCTTTCACCGACGTTAGCATGAGAATGTCATTGCCTATTAGCAATACGTCGTCGACATAAAGGACAATAAAAGTCAGTGCTCTCCCACTAACCTTCTTGTATACACAAGGGTCATCATCGTTTTGTACGAAATCATATTCTTTATGATCTCATCAAAACGCTGATTCCATGACCGTGATGCTTGCTTCAATCCATAAATGGATCGATTTAACTTACAAACCTTGTTTGCAAGTCTAGGTACGATAAAACCGTCAGGTTGTTGCATATAAACATCCTCCAAAAGGTTTCCGTTAAGGAAAGCGGTTTTAACGTCCATCTGCCATATCTCGTAATCGAAATATGCAGCTATTGCAAGCATTATCCGAATGGATTTAATCATGGCAACGGGTGAGAAAGTTTCGTCATAATCAATACCATATTGTTGACGATACCCCTTTGCTACAAGCCTAGCTTTGTACGTGTGAACGTTGCCATCCATGTCGGTCTTCTTCTTGAAGATCCATCTGCATCCAATAGGCTTTACGCCTTCTGGTGCATCAACCAGTGTCCAAACATGGTTGGCATACATGGAATCCATCTCGGACTTCATGGCATCTTGCCATAAAGCGGAATCAATATTCTGTATTGCTTCCTCATACGTAGTCGGTTCATTATCCTCAATGAGATTAATATCTACATGAGGCGAGATCAGGAACCCATACCTCTCAGGTACCTTCCTGACTCTCTCCGACCTACGCGGTCCTTGTGTATCTGAAGATTGTGGTACAGACTCATCCTGGATGGTCTGTTTATGTTCCGTCGTTGATTCATTGCCAGAACAGTATCACTACGATTTTCATCGAGCTCCACTTTCCTCCCACTTACCACTGCATCTAGGAATTCCTTCTCAAGGAAAAATGCATGTAGAGCAACAAACACTTTGTTCTCTTGTGGGTGATAGAAGTAATATCCTTTGGTTTCCTTAGGATATCCCACGAAAATGCATTTATCTGATTTGGGTTCTAGTTTGGTACCTTCCAAACGTTTAACATATGCCCAGCATCCCCAAATCTTCAGGAAAGAGAAACCTGGTTTCCTTCCTATCCATTTCTCATATGGAGTCTGTTCAACAGACTTTGACGGAACCTTATTCAAAATAAGTACCGCCCTGGTTAATGCGTATCCCCAGAAGGATATTGGTAGCTCAGTTTGACTCATCATCGACCTTACCATGTCTAACAAGGTACGGTTTCTCCGTTCAGACACACCATTTAATTGTGGTGTTCCAGGAGGAGTCCACTGTGAAAGAATACCATTTTCTTTCAAGTAATCTTGAAACTCATAACTTAAGTATTCGCCACCACGGTCCGACCGCAATGTCTTAATACTCTTGCCTGTTTGTTTTTCTACTTCGTGTCGAAACTCTTTGAATTTCTCAAAAGTTTCCGACTTGTGTCTCATTAGGTACACATAACCATAACGAGATGCATCATCCGTAAAGGTTACGAAGTACTGATATCCACCTCTAGCCTGGCTAGACATGGGCCCACATACGTCACTATGAACAAGGGCTAACAGTTCTGTGGTACGTTCACCTTTACCACTAAAAGTGATTTAGGCATTTTGCCTAAAAGACAAGATTCGCAGACATCATATGAATTAAGATCAAATCCGTCCAAGTACCCACTCTTCGAAAGTGTGGATATGCGAGTCTTGTTTATGTGTCCTAGACGACAATGCCACATATAAGCTTCATCTTTTAGATTACTCCTTTTGAGCCTTTTGTTTGTTATTTTAGGAGATTCATTTATATTCAAAATATAAAGGCCATTATTTGCTACAGCAGTGCAAATTTCTGCATCATTTTTATATAAATAACACCCACTGTTTCTAAATACAAAAGTGTACCTTGCTGGGTTAACAAAGATACAGATATGATATTCCTAGTCAACTAGGTATATAATAACAGTTCAAAAGTTTAAGCATATGCCCCGAGGGCAATTCCAAAATAAAAGTCCCTACAACCAAAACAGCAACTGGAGTTCCGTTTCCGACTCGTAGGTCAATCTCCCCTGAAGTCAGCATTCTGCTATCCTGCAGATCCTGCAAATCAGTACAAATATGAGCAGCACAACCAGAATCAAAAATCCAATTTTTAAGACTAGAAGTAGTCATATTTATCTCAATAACAAACATACCAGAGGCTAGTGCCTTGCCTGCCTTGATATCCTCCTTGTGTCCCTTGCCCATTCGGCAGTCACGTTTCCAGTGACCCTTCTTGCCGCAGTTGAGGCAGACATCTTGAGATTTGTCCCTTGGCTTCCCAGAAGCTTTTGTCGACTTGCCTTTACCTTTTTTCTTATGTTTCTTCTTCCTCACCCCTCCAGTAGCTTTGGGCCCAGCCTTTGGCTTCTGAGAGGTCGATGTAAAGTGCGCCTCGCGCTTGCCCCCTTTTTGGAGTTCTTTTTCAGACTCCTTCAAAATAGATAACAGCTCTCCAAGAGTGTCATCAGTATCCATCAACTTATAGTTGATTATGATTTGTCTCCAAGTATCAGGAAGTGACTGTAATATCAAATCTATGGTCAGCTCAGCCTCCAAGACTATTCCCATATTGGCCAACTCATCAATATCGGCGATCATTTGAGCCCCATGGGCCTCAACTGATGCGCCTTCAGTCATTCGGGCGCGGAAGAGTTTCTTCACCAACTCATACCTTTCCATCCGCTTGTTGGAGCGGTGGAGATCTCGAAGTCTAGCCATCATACTATAAGGATCCAAGTCCCTATTCTGGCGACGAAAGTGTTGAGTCATAGAAGCTAACCCTGAGCTGTGTCACAATCATGCTGTGAGTTTTCCATAACTCCAGCTCAAGTGGGTCAGTGGGCTTAGGCGGGAGAGGCATTTGTATAGTATACAGCATCCTCTCAGCCCCAAGGACTATCCTCAGGTTCATTTCCCAATCAGCGAAGTTTGTCCCCTTAAAGACATTGTCACCCATGATGATGTCTCGGACATTTACCTTGCTAGCCATCTCAACTACGATAGTCCAACTATCTAGTTAACGATAAAATGGGTACAGTCAAACTGTAAGAAAAATAACAATGAATTAGTCCAACTAATTTTAATTAATTAAACGAAATAATTTTGAAAGACGCGTAAAGCTAAGTATCTGAATGAAATTGCAAATTCAATACTAGCCTCCCACTATTTTTATCAAGTCTCTAACCCTCTGTTGAGAACTCGGGAAATCCTATTTCCTAGTGGGCTAGGATCCCGTTAAATAACACACAACCTTGACTTTGGCCAACAAATTGTATGCTATTTAACTAGGTAGATCTCAAAGATCAATTGGATCTCATCCAATTCCTAGATCCGGTTAGGTGGACATCCAAGTCAAAACATATGTATGCCAATGTATCTAATACTTTTCCTAACCATATCCTCCGAACCATCTAGGCCTTGGCTTTGGCACAACAAACCTAATGATTCCGGTTAAGCGAGACCCATTGACAAGGAAAGTTTCGTATCAATGTCGTTGGACAAGAAGTGATCTTGACTTTGGCCAACAAATCACAACTTGGACAAGACACCGATATGGAACAAAACTTCATGATTCAAGTACATCCTCAATTGACAAAGGTCTGACTTTGGCCAACAAACCAATGCCAATTTTGGATCTTGAACAAGAATCATTCAATGGAAGGATAATTGCTTAATATAATTGAGGGTTTTATGCGTAAAAAGCAATCAATTATTATCTTTGTTAGGTCTCATCATCATACACCCTTAAGCATGCTTCTAAAACATCATAAAGTGCATAAAGTAAATTAATAGTGATATACGGATGGATATATAAAACAATTTGTTCCTAGAACAAATCACTCCCTTTCACTCCCCGCTAGCAATATACTACTTCTACCCAATTACATAATACAATAAGAGAAACTTCATTTACATTGAGGGGAATTAGGTGAGAAGAGAATACAAGAGATAAAAAGATAAGGCTGGACACGCAGGTCCAATTTATAAATTCTAAATTTACAATAATTTATAAAATTACCCTTTCCCTTCTAATATACATCCGCTATACACTATTCATCATCACATACATGTATATTCATTCAAGACATGCTATACAACCAATCAAATCCAATTAATTAGTCTTTATTTAAATGATCATCCAATGTTCAATCAACGGTTTGATTTTGCGCGAGTCCAACTCGTTTGAGAATAAGTACATAAGGTACGAATTCATGAATTATATCGAACTACTCGTTAAATCCAATTTAAGCCGTATTCAATATTAATTCAATTTATTTAATTCCAAATTAAATGTTTTACACTTTTAATGTGCTTTTAAAGATTAGATTCTAAATCTTATCAAATTGGGTCTCCAAGCCCAACTAACATCCAATGTGTGTTTAATTAAAGTCCGATGAGCTTTCAATTGATTTTATAAAGGCTTGGGCTTGGTCAATGTGGGTCAAACCCAATTACCAAGCCCAAATAAGGAATCACCCTTAAGTGCCATAAAATCAATTTCAAGCCCATAAGGCCAATTAAACATAAAAGCCCATTAATAAATTTTAATATTCCAAATTTTAAAATTCAATTGATTAAAGTGTAATTGCATGATTAATTCATTAAATCAAATATTTCAAAAATACCAATTTAATTTATTATTCATCAATTGTTCAAAACACTTGTCTAACATTTATTTGAACAAAAAATCAAGTCCTTTAACATGTCATGTTGCAATCGGCCAAAAGAGATTTTTGCGATTTGATTTGTTTTTCAATCCAATTGAATCACTAATCTAACATACATATTGATTTTAAGTCATCTAATGAACTTGAAAGCCAAAAATCCAATAATAGTGAAAAGACCTCAATTTTCGGTCAAGCATCAACTTTAGGAAAAAATCATCCAATGTATTTTTCTCAAAATTGAACATGTATCACATCAAATATCATACATTTAATCATGCTTAAGTTATCCAATAAACTTGTGCATGAAAAATTCCAAATCTTCAAATGACCTACACATTCGGCCAATGCATCAATTTTGGGGAAAAAAAATATCAATACAATTTTCTCAAAATTGATCATGTATTACTTCATATTACAAACATTTAAGCACACTCAAATCATCCAATGAACTTGTGCATGCAAAAATTCAACTTAATGGAAGTGCCTCACATTCGGCCAAGACATCAATTTTGGGGAAAATCATCCAATGCATTTTTCTCAAAATTAATCATGTATTATATCAAATATCATACATTTAAACATGCTTAAGTTATCAAATAAGCTCATGCATGAAAAATTCCAATCCAATGGAAGCACCTCCACATTCGGCCAAGACAACATATTGGGGAAAAAATCATCCAATGCATTTTTGTTAAAATTGATCATGTAATATATCAAATAACATACATATAAGCATACTTTAGCATCCAATTCCACAAGAACATGCTTCAATCAATTTTCCCCAAATTAACCCTAATGTATTTCATGCTTAAACCTAGCTCAATGATACCATTGTTGGTTTCTATAATTAGTCCCAAGGAAAGATTAAGCAATAGAAATACAATAAACATACATGCAAAGCTTGAAGGATGGCGGAAACATACTTACAAAGCTATGTGACGAAAATGGTGAAGAGGATCCTTGAGCCTCCAAGGTTGAAGTTTTCGGCCAAGCAAGAAGATGGAAAGAAGCTTCAAATCTTCAAGTGTTCCAAGCTCCAAGGTTGTTTCCCTATCACCGTGAGTGACAAAAGGAAATGAAAAGTGATATGATATCTAATACCAAAAGAATTTTTTTAATGCAAAAAATCCTTCAAAACCGTGCATGGCTTTCCCTCCAAAATGAATCCATCATTTGCTATCATTACCATACTTTGAGATTAGAGACAATGTATCATCCCTCAAAGGTGACTAGATACATTCACTATCTATTCGTATTAAGTAATGAGATATCGCGATGTGATTGCGGATATCACTCGATTCAAAATACGAATGTGTTCGCAAGCACTTTCGGGCTCGGTTTCGTTAATTCCGAATTAACGAATTCCGTCGCGACGTGAATTAAATAATTACGCCTTGCGAAATTACTATTCAGTTCGCTAATGAATTAATTCTAAATTAATTCGTTTGCCCGAATTAAAATCCGATTTTAATTCCGCGTCGAAATCTAATTTCGTTAATAAATATCGAATATATTATTTTATCGATTAATTCCAAATTAATCGATCTCTCTCTCTCTCCTAATAAGGCATTTTATCCAAGATAAAGTTTCTCCGCAATTAATCCAAGATTAATAAGGTTCGAATCAAACGTCATAGGTGAATCTTCAGGAAGCGACCCAAGAGATCTCCGGATATGTTGGCAGTAAATACGGTCGTTGGATAATCCAAACACGTATGTACCTCGTACTACGTCTTTACCGATTCACAAGACAAGGTTGGCTTCTAGCAAAGCGCCATGCCTACCCAATTCTCCAGAAATATTCTTACTGGAATATAAGATCATTATCAAGCGTAGTATACCGTAGTATCGCGTATATCGATCCAGTATCGGACGATCACATGCTAGGCCTGGGGCTGGAAATGTGTCTGCCCCGTACGAAACATATATCGGATATCAAACAACTAGTCTCTTTAAATCGGACAATCCTGACCTGGTCATATTGTCCCGACGGTTGCAACCTTTTATAGAGGACTAGTTCTGTATCCTGCGTGATCATCATCTCCATATGTCTGAAGTGATACTTCCATCTTGACATCACATCCAGTACACTACGATTCTCGATAAACCCAGAAGAGGCGTACACAGAACCGGTTAAAGCCCCGAACCACCAAAACCAAAGTTTACCGATTGTCGCAAGTACTAGCGATGCAAGTCTCAGGTTAAGACCATATACACCTACCCTGATGCGGCCTCCCATAGACACGCAGACATACTACCAATGGGATTCCGCGGGGTCTATCCAGAGCGAAGCTGTTTTCCGTACCATCGGTAAAACACAACCTCCTACCGCACTTGCATAAGTATCCAATACTTAAATATATGAGAACTATGCCGTTGTGCCATCACAACTCGCACAAGTGCAATACTAGTCTATTCCGCATTATCGATGTCCGATCTCGATAACACTCCGACTAGGGATATTTAATGATTAAACCTTTTATATTGATACTGTCTCATATCATCTCGATACGGAACTAATCATATGGACTTTTGCCATTAATATATCAAAGTAAATAATTTTACAAAACGGCAAAAGGCAATTTCATTATCACATAGTTAATTTTGTACAATAATACAATATCATTTACAAAACAGTGACGCTATGGGTCATAATGTCCAACAGCACATATATTTAATCAATTTTTTTTTTTAAATTAATTTGTTTGATATAGCTGAGTAGCTGGCTCCTTCTATTTACAGTTTTCAAGTATATTACTGCATTGTGAACATTTAGGATGCTTATTGTTTTTG
>SKCR01012016.1:0-35399 GCA_019454045.1 Zanthoxylum bungeanum
CCTATCAACAACAAGTACAATAACAAACATCAGAAACCACATAAAATTTGAAAATTGTTTACAGCATGAGCAGCAGCCTCTCATTACCAATTCCTTCCACTTTCTTCATTTACTGGTGATAATTTAATATTAAAGATTGCAAACATGAAACTAAATTAAAGAAAAATCAAAAAAATTAAAAGCTAAATTCAATTCAATTAATAAGATCTTCCGAGGCTATAATTTAAAGATAAAAAGGGATACCGGATCGGAGGCGACGAGGCGAGCAATCCGATCAGAGACTTGGAAGACGTGGCGAGAGCCGGCCCACACGATCTTCATCTCGTCGACATCGAACTGCGCCTTCTTCCTCTCAGGAGCTAGATGATCAACGCCGTCCATTCTCGTTCGATTTGATCAACAACAACCAAAAAAAAAAAAAAAGATAGTGATGATCGATTTCAACTTGAAAAACCAACGCTCTTATTTTGTTTGTTGGTAAGAAGCCAATAATAATAAATAAAAATATTTAATAAGTTATTGTTTATGTTTGATGACCAAATGAATATAAACAGATCGAGCTGTTTTATAGGAATCCTTCTAAGGAACTACGAGTTTTATAAGGTCGTCGTTGTTTTACTTTTTTGGATATTCGCCATGTGTTTCTTTTTTTCTTTCTTTTTTTTCCCCATTGTTTCAGTCAGAATTTAGAAATAAATATGGTTTTATAATCGATTATTTTGGATAATTGATATTATCCAATATATAGTGGATAATGATTATTAAAAAGAGCAATGGTCTTATAAGTTAGGTTAATGGTTGGACCAAAATAGAAAATGAATTCCGAGTAAGACTCATGATCTGAGAATATATTTTTTGTAAAAATTTAGGATAATTGGGGGTTTCATCTAATCTGCTTAAGTTTGGATACGATAATTTAACGGCAGAGTTTCCAATATTTAAAAAAATATATTTACTTCTAGCTCTTGATATCAATAAATTAAGATAAAAAATTCTACGATAAAATTTCAATATTAATATTGGGACCATTATGGATTGACGACAGTTCCGCTAAGTTTAATCATATATCCAAAAATAAGATTAATGAATGAAATCAACATCTAGATATTGTAGTTAGAAAAGAAACTCCTTTTAATTATGAATTCCGTCTCTTGTTTCGTCTTGAAATTGTGTAAATAAGATGAAAAATTATGCGATAAAAATCTTAAAATATTGGGATCATTATGGATTGGTGACTTAATCCTGCATAAAAAAAAAATGAATGAATGAATGGATTCAAACATTTAGATATTACAATTAAAAACAAAACTTTTAATTATGAAATTTGCCTCTTGCTTCTTCTTGAAACAATATAAATAAGATGGAAATTCTACGATAAAAATCCCAATATTAATGTTCCTTATCTATAAGAAAATTTTGACTAACTTTAAAACTTTGAAGTTGAATCACCGATTTAATTTTTGGTTAAAAATCGCCGATTTTTGGCTTAACAATTAATGATTAATTGTCCCCAAGAGGCGTGGTTTGATGGTGTAGAGTTCAGGATCTCACATTGAGGTTTTGGGTTCGAATCCAAAGAGCGCGTTTCTTGTAAGAGCCTGGGACAATCAGAGGTTTTAACTGCTCCGCTTAAGTCCGAAATAGGTGATTTGAAGGTAAGATTTCCAACGATTTCAAAAAAAAAATTACTGATTAATCGTAATTTCCGATTTTTGACCCATATAAGAAAAAAACCCATCTTCTTATTTTCCACATTTTTCTTCTTCTTATTTAGAAATTTTAATAATCTTTTTTAACTTTTGGATTACTCAACTTTTTCTATCATAAATGAATGATTTTTTTTGAACGTATTGAGAATTAATTTTTTTTTAATTTATGCAAAATATCAATTTCATCCTTCCCATTAATCCTCAAGTATTTCTAATTAAATTGCCCAGGTTAAGCCAAAATTTAGTTAGGATAAGAATAATTATTTTATCTTCGATAAATAAATATTTTAATTATGACATTTTAAATTATTAGCCAAATAATTTTTCGTTCTTTTTTCCATCCATTTTCTTTTATATGCATGAATTTCGACTTTTAAATTAAAAATTTTTGTCAAATTTATTAAAATAAGAAAATGAATGAATGAATTTAGATATTGCCATTAAAAATAGAAACACATTTTAATCAATTGTATTTGTACCATAAAGATGCGGATTTGGACTGTTCCTTATCTAGGCGAAAGTTTTGACCAATTATAAAACTTTGAAGTTTGAACTGTACTTTCTTACTTTAATGGATTCTACATTCTATTCAATTGACAAATCAATTCAAAGAGTGTTATAGTATATTAAAACAGCTGATTATTATATGTAATTAGGAATGATAAAAACCCTCCTGAGTCACCCCCTCAATCGGGGTGGGTTTGGGATCCCAAACATATAAAAATTATAATTGGATCGGGTTTGGATCCCGATTCAACCTTGGTACTTTAGTTGAATTAAATTTATATATATATTTTTTAATTTTTTTTAAAACAATTTACTATATATATAATAATAATAATAAGAATAATAATAATAATAAAAACAAAAGGTTGATTACCTTATTATAAGATTTTAACATAAAAATTGAAACGTAAACAATAAAGTGGGGATCGAGTCTCAATTTATTCCTAATTCTCATTTGGGGATAATGAAAAATATCTTTATTCGGGAATTTCAGATTCGGGGATGAATTCGAAGATTTCTTAATAATTCGGGTTCGGGTTCGGGGACCATGATCCCCACTCCAAACTCGCCCTATTTGTTAGCGACATATTCTCAATAATAGATTTTGATGCGCATTCGTGAACATTACAAAAAGATGTCGAAACAAATTGGATGTGAAGAGCAAATTGATATGAAGACTTAAGCGCCAAACGAATATATCAAGTGCAGTATTATAGCTTATGGCTCTCATTATAAGTGAGTTTATAATTCAAGTACTTTAAGGTCATAGGTTATATGTACATTCATATAGATGCATTAGGGACATGTGCAAAATGGTTTTAATTTTCAAATCATGTGTTTTTCTGCATTATGACCGACATACCGATGCTTTGCTCCATTTTGGGCAGTTTTGCATGCTCTCTGGAATCGGGCTACTCCATACTGATCTACCACACAGGTCAGTATGGAGTTTGCTAACTACTGGAACCGAGACAGATCATACCGGTCCCCATACCGGTTAGCCAACCGGCATACCAGTCAGTAATCCAGTTTGTGCGCTTTAATTTTCAACGGTCTTATAGTCGTTTGAATTACAAGGCTGGCATACCAGCCCATGTAGATTGACATACCGGTCTCATGACAGAGAGTTATGACGATTTTCACTTTCACTATATATTGAGCCTTAATTTCGTTTTTGCCAAGTTCTTGCAACTTCAAACATTTTTTTTAAGCAAAAACATTGAGTGCACTTAAATCTTATTGATTAAACACTCTCATCATAATCAAAGATCACACACTCCACCTTCACACACATTTAGTGAGATTGGTTTACTTGGGTTAAAAACTCACACCTTTAATCTTTTTTATTTTTTGTAAGTGCCCAAGTAATATTGTAAAATCTTCATATCTCAAATACTTGGTTGGGAAATCTCTTGTTGAGTGGGTATGCTCAAAATGGTAATTTCTGTAAAGATTAAAGAGTGAACCTAAGTGACAAAACTCTTAGTGTTGTAAAAGATTTGTGATGAACCTATGAAAACTATTGGTTTTGGGTGAACTACGAAAAAAATCTTGGTTGGCGAGTGAGCTATAGAAAAGTTTATGTAAAATGCAGAATCAATTTTACATAGTGAAAAGCTTCAAGCGTGGTTTGAGGGAGTGAACGTAGGCAAATAGTTGATCGAACCACTATAAATACGATGTCAATTTCTCTAACCCTTACTCATTTTATTCATCGCAAGTTATATTTTGTATTTACATATTATTTAGTAACTTGCATTTTGATAATATTTTTTGATCGGTGAAATTGACATTGATAACAACTTTCAATATTTTATTCATTAATCAGATCTTACCCCAACCCAGTATAATTGTAGTTGTTTGTGTGCTCCCCCCGGAAATAATTGTTGTTGTTTGTGTGCTTGGAGGTAATTTCATAACTGTCAACATATTTTCTTATAGAGATTGGCATGGTTCGATTCGGTTCCTTTTAATTATTAAAAACTATAATTATAATTATAATTATTAAATTTAAAATGATTCTTTTTAAAAATATATAAAATATAATTATTTCTAATTATCAGTTCAGTTTAATTTTTCGGTTTTTTTAACGATAATAATAAAAAATTGATAATATTCATTTAATCTAACATTTATTAAAAAAAAAAAAATTACATTATAACTTTTCTAATCATTATAAGTTTACAACTATACCAATATAAACTTTGCATGAGATACAATCAATAATTTAAAATATAAGAAAATAAAATAATCATAATAAAAATACAAACATATCATGAAATCAAACCCCATTAAATACCAAAAAAAATAATATAATATTACAAACAAAAAATATAAAATAACAGCATAACTAATATTCAATTAGTCTGGTAGCAATTTTTTAGTTAAAAGATGAATTTATTCGGCTAGTTTCGATTTGATTTTTTAGTTAAGAAATCTAACAATTATTTTCAAAATAAAAACTTTATTGATTAATTCGATTTTAATTTTTTCGCCCACCAAAGGCAAAACTTAAGTGCCTAACGATCGAGTTGTCCCTTGGTCCTTAGACATGTACCCATATCAGTAAAGGATTAAAAAAATAAGAATTATATAATATATTCAAAAATAAAATTTTATTAAGATTTGAGGTCAAATTTTGTAGTCCATTGAACCGACCGTCCGTGTAGTCCCCAAATCCTTATATAAAATTTCATAATCTTCTTTTTGAATTGCTCATCAGATTGAAATTAGGGACCATAATGGGCCGGATATGATATGAGATATCAATATCGATCTGTATCATCTCATTTAATTAACGAGTACGAAAATTATCATCTTACACCCCCTTAATATATCAAGCATCAATGGGAACTCATGCGAATCTCTGTTCACACCGGAATTTTATCTATTTAAATAAAAATGTCAATATTCATATTTAACACATCTATCAAATAAGTATAGAAAATGACGTCCTTATCACCCCTAATATACCGGACCTCCGCAAACTCCATTGGCATGGAAATTTTTATCATCCCTAGTTGGAATATATACAAATTCAATACACCATCTTCATCGCTACTTTGATATGTCCAAACTGTGGTTCTACAATCTTCATCAACAGGCTATCAAACAAAGATGGCTGTGTATTTTAAACTACTCAAGCAATCCAAACCACACAAGAAGCAAGGAAGAAGACACCAAAGATGACACATCAACAATGTCCGCTGTGGAGCTTTATAAATCAACAATCCATTTTTCTAGCCTATAATAATAATAATTCACTACAAACACATAGTTACCTTCCACTTCGAAGAAGCTCGATCACGTGATCCGAGAGTGAGATTCCCATTTGATTAGGAATCTGGATCCTAAACCTAGGGCAACTACCAACAGCAACGCCATGGTGAATCGGTGATCGAGAACCAGAGGGACAATCAGGCTCCGGTTCAGGATTCCCGCCATTAAGATGTTAGAATATTTTATTCTAATTATTGGCTTATATTAAACAGCGATAAAATAATTGATTTTGTAATAGAAACTATGAAGCTCAATTGTCTGATCTAATAAAGTGGGCTGCATTGTTATGGGCTTTTGATGGGTGAGCTCATTACACTCCATAAATTAGTGAGCTAAGGTCTCACCATCACTCCCTATATAACTTACTCAATAAGCTTCATAAGTACTCTAGATATTTCTCACTCTCTCCCTATTACGTAAATGCATTATTATATGTGATGTGAAGCTTCACATCTCATCACCATTTACATATACATAATGCATATGCTGGGCTATGATTGTGTATGTGTGAGAGGTTGCCGTGAGCAATCATAAGGAAACTATAGAGAGAAGAGAGAAAAGAAAGCATAGGCTTTCATAAAAGGCATAATGAAACTTAATAAGGACGAGTAAGTTTCTCACAATCAAGAAGTGGGGAATAAATGATGATCTTCTCAGTGCAAACTATCTGTTAAGATATGGCAAGATATGTTGCCAATTATAATCAATTGTAATTAAGCCAATTGATTATAATTGATTTTGTAATTAATTGTACATTATTACCATAATATTGTAACAGATATATTCCCGAAATATCCGAGCTTGTAAGCCTATATAAAGGCAACATATGTTCTCACCTATGAGGTCAAGAAAACAATATTTTCTTCTTCAACTCTCTCTCTCGATTTCTCAGTTTCTCACATGGTATCAGACACCTAGGTTCATCCATCAGTTACTGTTTCCAAACAGTCCATTGGGAAGTTGTTCCACTCCAAGTCCTTCTTATCCTTGTTCCCAAACACTACCCATTAGCTTTCTTCTCCAATCCCTAATCACTACAAACCCTAGCCACCAAAATCACCACCCACGGCAGAACCTCCCCCCACCCACGGCTATCATTCACTCCTCCATCTTCGGCGAGCTTGCACGCCAACTGTTAAACCCCAGTCGTGCCGTCAACCTTCCCACCGAGCCCCTCCTTGGCACGGCGCAACTCCTCTCTCCAACAGCATCTCCGACCTCCTCACCGCCTACAACCACCACCATTCAACTCCCCTTAAGCCCACGACCAAAAGCCCTACACTTGGAGCCTCCAATTTTTCCGTCCACGCTCTATTGCCACCACAAACCGCCGGTTGTACCCTTCCGATCCTCCTTCGATACGACGAGTGGAGCTCCACGACCACCACCGTTGCACTCCTCATCCTTGTTTGCTTCTGATTTCACCACCGACACTTCGATTCAGATCCTTGTTGTTGATTTGGACTAAAGTGTTAGATTTGCAAAACTTCCTTAGTTTTCTGAAATTTCCAAACTTTTTGAAATTTTCCGAGGACCGCTCTGAAATTTTCCAAATGGACAAATATGATATTATGCAGCCCATTCCTACAATTCTCACAGGTTCGAACTACCGTCTCTGGGTTCAGGGGATTCACAGTTTTCTCAAAGGCCGAAAGTTATGGCGCTATGTTACAGGCGATATTAAGCTCCTCAAATAGAGTGTTGATGAGCCTAATGATAAGTTTGCGGATCGTCTTGAGGATTGTGATAGTAAGAATCATCAGATTCTGACATGGTTTCGAAATACTTCTACTCCTTCTATTCACCACCAATTTGGGCGTTATGACACTGCTAAAGAAGTCTGGGATTTACTTGAAATGCGATACACTACCTCTGATCTCTCTAGTCAGTACCAATGTGGGAGGAGTTGCATAATTTAAAACAGGATATAGGTCAGTCTATTACCAGCTTTCTTGCTAAAATGGAGGCTGTTTGGGATCAACTTGCTCTTTCAGAACCTCCGATGGATTGTGTTGTTGATGCGGCCAAATATACTGCACACCGTGAGCGAATGAGGTTAATTCAATTTCGTATGGCTCTTACTGATGACTTTGAATCTTGCAGAGCTTCTTTATTACATCAGACTCCCATGTCTACATTGGAGGCTGCTGTCTCTCGTTTATTGTCTAATGAAACCCGATTAGGGTTACTTAAGCCTCCTTGAGATGATACCGTGCTTGCTGCTGCCAACAAACCCTACTTCAGAGGTGGTCCCAAGATATGTCGTACATGCAATAAATCTGGCCATACTTTAACTGAATGCAGCCTTACTGAATGTCACAAATGCAAGAAAAAATGACATATTGCATCCCATTGCCCCACTAAGATGGATTGCCGCTACTGCAACCTGTCTGGACACACAATTAAACATTTCCCCACTCGTCCTCCCCGACCCGGTCAACCTCTGAGGCCTGTGATAGCTGTTGTCGCCGCCAATGACGTCAGTATCCCTTCTTCCTCTCCCATGCCTACTGATAACTTAGAATCCCTTCTTAGACAAATACTTTTCATTCCTTCCGGTACTTCTACTGCCTTGTTTACTGCATCAGGTAATTCCTCTTGGTTTTTTTATTCTGGTTGTTGTAATCACATGACTTCTCAACCTCACTTTTTCTCCACTTTGGATCTAAACACAACTGCACCACCGATACATACTGCCGACGACTCACAGATGAATGTCAGTCAAACTGGATAAATTACTACCTCTACACTCACACTACCCAACACTTTTTTAATTCCCAAACTTATATTTAATCTTATCTATGTTGGACAATTGTGTGAACTTGGCCTTGAACTAATTTTTTCTTCCAATGGTTGTCGTGTACAGGATCCACAGACGAGACAGATTCTTGGGACAGGCCGTAGAATTGGACATCTGTTTGAGCTCACTTCCCTACATCTTCCTTCCGCTCGTATCTCCCAGTTATGTGATGCAACTACCTATTCCTCTCGTCATCTCTGGCATCTGCGTCTTGGTCATGCTTCCTTAAGTAAACTTCATCCTTTGATTTCCAAGGGGTCTTTAGGTTCTATTACAGTCAAATATTTACATTGTGTTTCTTGTCAGCTTGGCAAACAACCAGCTTGTCTTTTAATAATAATCAGTCTACTTCGATTGCTCATTTTGATTTAATTCATTCTGATATATGGGGTCCCTCACCTACACCCACTATGGGATGATCAAGATATTTTGTGATATTCATTGATGATTATTCACGTTTTACCTGGATATTTCTCATGAAACAGCGGTCCGAACTTCCCCAGCTTTACATTGACTTTGCCAAAATGGTCAAAACTCAATTCTCCAAAACCATCAAAATTTACGCACCGACAATGCTATGGAATATCTTGACTCTATGCTTCAATCATTCCTCACCGATCACGGTACACTAGTCCAGCGATCATGTCCATATACATCTCAACAAAATGGACGAGCTGAACGTAAACATCGTCATATTCTAGATACAGTCCGATCCAAGCTCATTTCATCCTTTTGCCCCGAGAAATTTTGGGGCGAGGCCGCCCTCACATCGTATATATTATCAATCGAGTACCCTCTGCTGTAGTCCACAGTCTCCATATGAGTGCTTACATGGTATTTCACCTTCCTATGAGCTTCTTAAAGTTTTTGGGTGTGCATGTTTTGTTCTTCTCCCTCCAACTGAACATCCACAGTTAGAACCCCGTACTCGATTACGTTGTTTTCTAGGTTATGGTATCGTACATAAAGGCTATCGTTGTTGGGATCATGTGTCACAAAAACTTTGAATCTCCCGTCATGTCATTTTCTGGGAACACACAATGTTTTCATCTTTTTCCGACTTCAAAATCTCTTCTCCCTCCTCCAACCTTCCATTATTTACTAACCCCTCTATAGAGTTGTTTCCCAGTAATGATGATGCAGGACACATGGACGAGCCTACCGATGACCATCTACTTTTATGTCTGCTCCTAATGACGCTTCGTCTGCTGATCCCACTACTGCTCATGTTGAGATAGAAAACCACCTTGATCGATCCTCCTCATTATCCTATTCGAGTAAGACATAATCCTCCTTATCTTAACCGATATCATTGTTTCTCTGCTATTGTTTCCTTACATGAACCACAGTCCTATAAAGAAGCATTCACTGATCCTCATTGGTAACAAGATATGCACGAAGAGTTACATGCGTTGGACAAGACCGGTACTTGGGACTTAGTTGACATTCCTGCTGGTAAAACTCTTGTGGGGTGTAAATGAGTGTATAAAATTAAAACTCGTTCAGATGGCTCTGTTGAACGCTATAAAGCACGTCTTGTTGCCAAGGGTTTTACATAGGATGGTAATTTTACCCGTAAACCCGCAAACCCGTAAAAACCCGCCCGCAATGAGTAGGATTTGGTAAATATATTAGTGGGTGCGGTGCGGGTTTGGTAATTTAAAGTAAAACCCGCTGCGGGTGCGGTGCGGTTTGGTATTTAAGAAAAAAATGCGGGTATCCGTTGCGGGTATCCGCATACCCGCAATATTTTTTTTATTAATTAATATTTTTTAGGACATATAAAAAAACCTTCATATAAAAACAACTAACAAAATCTAAACCTAAAACACTAATACACAGTTCCACACTCCCACTCAGCCACAGCCCACAACTTCCCCAACTGAAGATTTTTGCATGACTATTATTATTTTTTTTTAATCACACTTGTCAATAAAATATAATATAAAAATTTGGAATCAAGTTCATATGATCAGAAACGGGAGAGGAGCAAAATAAGCTAGTGTTTGCTGCAACTTCAGTAGCTATCATGCTTCTTCATTAAACTTACACAACGTGAGCCTTGTAAGCACCACGTTCATTACACTTAGCATAAAAAAATAAGACCAAAGATTGGTGATTACTTTTTAGCTTATTGTCGATTGAGTTGGCTAGCTTAGATCATTATAATTATGAAGGGAATAACTCGTTTTAATTATGTTTTATATGAAAAATAAACATATGGTACCGAGTTCTTTCATACATTATGTTATCTATGTACTGTATATACATACATTGCATGTTGTATATGTCAAATGAAAAACAAATGTGAAAACTACAGCTAGCAATTAAAAATTATATATTAAGAACACAAAGTAATTCAATATATTAAAAACCCGCAAAAATCCGTTGGGTACCAATGCGGGTTTGGTAATTTATTTTTATATGCGGTGCGGGTTTGGTAATGAAAATTAAAACCCGCAATGGGTATGGTGCGGTTTGGTAATTTATTTACATATGCGGGTGCAGGTTTGGTAATGGCAAACCCGCAACCATACCCTACCCACTGCCATCCCTAGTTTTACACAAGAATATGGGTTGATTATGAGGAAACCTTTGCTCCAGTTGCTCGTCTCACATCAGTCCGCAACTTACTTGCTATTGCTGCTGTTCAGAATGGAGTTTGTTCAGATGAATGTCAAGAATGTGTTTCTCAATGGTGTTCTTTCTGAAGAAGTGTATATGAAACCACCTCCTGGTCTTTCTCATCCATCAAACAAAGTGTGCCGCCTACGACGAGCTCTCTATGGTCTGAAGCAAGCTCCTCGGGCATGGTTTGACAAATTTAGTACTGTTATTCATCAGCTTGGGTTCACCTCCAGCCCACATGACTCAGCTTTGTTTATTCGTAAATCTGATAACGGTATTGTTTTGTTACTACTTTATGTTGATGACATGGTTATTACTGGTGATGATACTTCTGGAATCACTGATCTCAAACAGTCTCTTAGTAGCCAATTTGAGATGAAAGATCTCGGTATTCTGAGTTACTTTCTCGGTCTTGAAGTTACCTCATCTGATGATGGATATTATCTTTTACAGGCAAAATATGCATCTGATCTCATTTCTCGAGCTGGTCTGACCGACAGCAGACAGCAAGATAACTCCACCCCATTGAGTATAATGTTCGGCTTACCCCTATGGATGGAACCTCTCTGGATTATCCTACTCTCTACCGTCAATTAGTTGGTAGCCTCATTTATCTTACAATGACTCGATCTAAAATTTCTTATGTTGTTCACATTGTTAGTCAGTTCATGGCTGCTCCCCGTTCCACACATTATGTTGATGTGTTTCGTATATTCGCTATCTTAAGGGCTTTCTTCTACGGTCTTCAATTCTTCCCATTTTCCATTGAGCTTCGTGCTTATTCAGACTCAGATTGGGCGGGCGATCATACTGATCGTCGATCCACCACTGGCTATCGCCTATTTCTCGGTGACTTTTTTATATCTTGGCGTAGTAAGAAACATACTCTTGTTGCTCGTTCTAGTACTGAAGCTGAGTATAAGGCCCTTTTGATACTACAGCCGAAGAGAGCTATTATGGTTACGATAGCTGTTGGAGGATATTGGTGCCCCTCAACCACCTTCTATAAGACTTTACTGTGACAACCAGAGTGCTATTCAAATCGCTCATAATGATGTCTTTCATGAGCGAACCAAACATATCAAGATTGATTGTCACTTTATACGTCAGCATATTATTCAGGGCACTATTCAGTTGATTTATCTCCGATCCGCTGACCAATTGGCGGATATTTTCACTAAGTCATTTCTTCCCAGCCACTTTCTCACTCATGTTTCCAAACTCAAGCTTGTTCATTTACTACCACCTTGACTTTGAGGGGGGATGTTAAGATATGACAAGATATGTTGCCAATTATAATCAATTGTAATTAAGCCAATTGATTATAATTGATTTTGTAATTAATTGTACATTATTATCATAATATTGCAATGGATATATTCCCGAACTATCCGAGCTTGTAAGCCTATATAAAGGCAACATATGTTCTCACCTATGAGGTCAAGAAAACAATATTTTCTTCAAACTCTCTCGATTTCTCAGTTTCTCACACTATCAACAGATATACATAAATTTCCGTTGCCGATATGGATTCTAAATCAAATATGCTCCCTGAATCATCCGATTAATTCATAAAATTGTATTATAAGTTCTTGTGTTAAAAGTCATGTTGCAAATAAATTCTAACATGTGGTATCAGAGCTTCAGGAGCACAATCTTAGAATCTATGGATTTTTCATAAAGTTAAAGAAAAATCTGTTGAATTTTTCGGATGAATTTTTATTAGATCCATATTACTTTGATCTGTTAATGATTATTTTTAATTAATCCAATTTTAAATACATAAAATTATTGGATTAATTATTAACTCAGATCTAAAATTTGGGATTTATGAAAACTGAAATAAGGTGTATAGAAATTCAGATATTTGATTCCAGGAGCTAAGGAGACAAATAATTGAATTTGTATCAAGAATCCAGATCCTGAAGCAAAAGCAAAATTGCTTTCGCTTAAATATTTTTTTGCCTCTGAGACTTAATTGTTTTTTATTGAAAAGCAAAATTGGCATTTAGTTGTTAGCAATAAATGAATAATTTTGCTTGTACTGTTACTGTTAGAATGAAATCATTGTTGGGGGCTGCCGATAGCCTTGGGAAATATTTGGCAAATATGTTGCATGCGCAGCCCGGCACGCGCGTGTGGGGCACGCGCGTGTGGAGTCCGGATTGGCAAATTATGTTTTGATCCATGAATTTCATTTTTAACTTAACTTTTATCCCAAAATTTAAAAATAAAGTCATAATTAATTTTGTGTGATAATTTTAGATATAAATTGTTATCTCATCAAATTTATTTATACATGGGTATAAAAAATTGTCACTTGTTAGAGATAATTAATTGTCTCTCGTAAAGAAAAAATTTCAATGCAATTAATTTATTTATGACACAGAAATAAATATAAAGAATTAATTTATCTCATAAATTTTATCACAATATTCAGGAATGTAATTTTATGGATAGTTCAAACCATTATCTATAAAGAATAAAATTACATTATAAATGTTATTTTTTCAAGATAATATAAGGTGTATCCTGATGTGAGAATTGCTTATGAGTTTAGTGAAATTGCAGCAACCAAAGTGAACTTTTTTACTGAATCTTTTAAGTGATGACGGTCTCACATGTTTTAGGGACGTTTCTATTTTTTTATGTACAGTCTTCTGTCCAAAGATATGGATTGTATGTTAATTTTATAAATGTTACATATAAGACATATGGTTGAGAATGGACTAGTTTGAGTGGTTTATTCACCCAAAGGTGGTAAACTTACAAGGATTTGATAAGTTTTTGAATCGTCTTATATGAAGAATTTTTAATTACATATTGTAATATTCCGCCCAAAGGTTTTTTTATACAGTGATGTGCTAAAATTCTTGGTATAATACTCTTTTATGACTTGAAGTATTTATATCTTGTGTTGTGCTTAAACTAAAGATTACATTGTTATTTATTTTTTCAGTCATCTTTTCAGTTAACAACAACACTGTGACTATAAAGATGTTAACTGGCTCCAATTTTAAAGTGTGGAAGAGAGATGTGCAGTTGGCTATGGAATTAGTAGATATAGATTGCTATGAATACTCCAAAGCCAGCTGACATTAATAGTTCCAGTATTGATTCGGATAAACAGCTGTATATAGTATGGCATAAGTCAAATCACATGTGTTATTTGACTATAAAGAGATCCATTCATGAACATTTGCTAAGTGGTCTTCCAGAAACCTCTATAGCAAAAGATTTCCTGACAGAAGTATCTGAAAGATATAAAGTCTCAATCAATGCAGAAATTGGTACCCTTCTGAAGCAATTATACTCAATGAAGTATAATGGTAACATAGGTGTTAGAGAGTACATTTTGATGATGGTTCATATTCAGAACAAGTTGAAAAATCTTAACATTGTTCTTCCTGATGCTTGCATTGTTCATCAAAAAATTAATACTCTGCCTATAGAGTTTGGTACAATTGTAACTACTTACAATTCGAGGGAAGAACCATGGAATGTTAATGATTTCATTGCCATATGTGTTGCTGAGGAATAGAAACTTAAGGCAGGGCATACAGATGCATCTCTCATTGTTTCTAAGCCTCGCAAGAAAGGTAAGAAATCTATTTTTTCAGCTTCTGGTAATGTTTAGAATTACAATAAAACTGGTCAGACAAGTGTTGTGGGTGGTACGAAAGGTGTCTTCAAGAAAGAACTTAAATGTTTGTTTGTAAAAAGAAAGGGCATAAGAAGTCAGAGTGTTCCAGGTATAAAGTTTGGTTATAGGAACATGGGCATTCAGGTAACTCTTTGGTTTTTGTTGTATGTGAATCCAATTATGTTAATGCCACATCCAGTTCTTCGTGGCTTGACAGTGGAGCAACTAATCATGTTGCTTTCACATTGCAGGGATTCATAAACAAGAGGTAACCAAATAAGGATGAGTTCAAGCTCGTAGTTGGCAAATAATGAATTGGTGGATGTACATTATGTTGGAGATGTTTGTTTAAAACTAGACTCAAATTATGAACTTGTTTTGACAAGTGTTTTGTATGTACCATCTTTTAGACGAAACTTGATCTCAATATTTGTACTCAACAAACAAGGTTATGGTTTTGAGTTTAATACAGGTTCTGTATCTGTATATTTCAACTCAAATAAAGTTGGCCATTGTGTTTTGTCATAAGGTTTGTACAGTCTATATTTAGCATCAAGTGAAGTCTATTCCAATTCATATAATGTTGAACAAATTGCCCAAAATACCCTTAATAAAGGAATGGCATAAAAGACTTGGCCACATTTCCAGGGAAATAGTAGAAAGGTTAATAAGGAATGATATCTGTAGGACACAGAAATGGACGACGTTGTTCTGGGCTCGCGGCCCGGTCAGGAGTACGGAGTAGCCCGCGGGGGTCTAGACCGGAGAAATAAAATGGAGTCGCCACCCGGTGTGAACCGGGAAAAAATGATTTAAGGCCGCACTCACCCCTCGCAAGGGAATACCTCAAACCGTTGGGTTCGGAATGGTTCCTTACTTATGCCACTTGTAATGAACAGATTTGTGCAATAATTTAACCAAGTCTACTCAATAATCATGCTCAAGGGTACTTAGATCTAACATGCTTTCATCCAAATAACTCCACGCAATGTAACACAATGAGCATATTGAACCATTAAATCAACATGTATAAATCATTATCCAAACACATCATAAACTAATAACATGCATAAGGAACAACCTAAATATGCTTTAACAAATAAATAACAAACTAAATTAAACATGCTTTAAATAATAAACGAATAACCTAAAGACTATAACATGCTCAAATACAAATTTTGGATGAAACGAAATACGTGTGTCTCTCAAGTGATACGTGGCATTGTATCCCGAGTGCAAACCGCAATACCGTCCATTCGGATTCGGCTACGAATTTACGTCCGGGTTTCCATCCGATATACCACAAGAGAGAACACATGTTTCGTTCACCCGGAAATCACATCATGCACCAATTCACAATACTCATGCGAAAAAAAGTAAAAAATAACTAAAAAATAAAGGATAATAAATAAAAGGGTGCCCTCAGGTCTTACCTTTTAAGTCGCTTTCCGGGAGTGCGTTCCACGGTGCCGGAAGGGATATCGTTTCGCTACTTTCACACTGGTCCGCTGTTTCTACTGTTTTCACAGGTTCACTGTTTTCTCTATTTTCACACTGTTTTTACTCGTCCACTGTTTCCTCTGTTTTTGTTGTTTTCACCCACGGTTTCCGCTCACTGTTTTTCTTCTCTGTTTACTCGCGGTTTGGGGACAATTTTTCTCATGGTTCCAGGGGAATTTTCACGTGTGCATGTCTAGGGTTTCAAGGGTTATTTGGGCAGTGTAGTTCACGCATGCATTGAGGGTTTTGGGAATGTAGATTTCACGTGTGCATGGCATGCATGGGCTGTGAGGGTTTATTCATGGTTCACGTGATGAAGCAAGGTGAGGCAGTGAGGTTGAGTTGGTTTATTTCATATGTACGCATGGGTAGGCTATAGGGTTGAATTTTACATGAAGTTGGAGGCTACATTCAGGGCTAATCTACGTGAAGTGTTGGCAGTTCAGAGGTGTTTTTGTGGCGTGAGTTACTGGGGGCTGGTTTGGGGCATTATTTTCGGTATCTACTGGGCAATTTGTAGTGAGGGATATGTGTGTTTTCAGGGACTGGTTTGGCGTGAATGATAGAGGCTTATTGGGTGCAGTTTTGGTCATGAACTCAAGGAGCTGAAATGAGGGCTGGTGGCGTGAATTTGGCGTGAACAATGGCGTGAGCTGTGTGGCTGTTGAAAGAAGCAGTGATGACTGATCAAGGGCTGCCGAGAGTGGTGAAGAAGATAGGGCTGAGTTTTGGGTGCTAGTGAGTTTACACGAAAGGTCCTCATTTGCTTGTGCGTGTGTGTTAGGATGAGGGAGGGCTGTGAAGTTTGTTTGAAGGTAGCTTCCAAGGTGCGTGAACATGTCCAATTGGTGCCTCCAAGATGCGTGAATGATGATGTTAGGAAACATAATCCCTAATATATTCATGTTTGTCCTTTAGGATCTAACCATACATGTATTACTAGTCCTAGATTTATTTACATGCTAATTGAAATAAATCTATACTAACCACAACACAATTGCATACCTTTTATGCTTGTAGAGACACTTAATCAAAAACTTAATTGATTGCTTAACTCAATAAGCAAATGGTCTTATTTATAGGAGGGAAATCAAGTCACTATGTAATCACATGCATTGATTACTATTAATCACATTATTAGGATGCATAATGACCTTTTCTAACCCTTCCAAAAATGTTACCATCATGGGTGTACCATATGTTCCCCATTTAACATTTTACTAATTGTTGTCACTTAAAACACTTGTTGTTACTTAATTATTTGATTAACATTCTTGTTGTTTACTTAGTAATGAAATCATTACTAATGTTGTTATTTAACAACACCACATAATTAACTTAATAATTTCCAACATGAAATTATTACTAATTGTTGTTATTTAACAACACCAATAATTAATTAATAATTAATTCCAAATGAAATTATTACTAATTGTTGTTATTTAACAACACCAAATAATTAACAACAATTAATTCCAACATCTCCCACTCACACATGATGGGATCAACAATTTTTATTATCTCTACAAGAATAATTCATACTTTGCAATTGTGCCGTGCGACCAGCATACTTCGAGAGCTCACTTGCTATACATCTGTTAGGAATATATAGCCGCTCGAAAAATGGATAGAACCATAGTGGATTATGTATGCAGTATCCTCGATCATTTATCACATTAAATCTCTCTCGATCTCTTTTCGAATGTAATATTTATTTTGTATTCACAATCATGTTTGATCACATAGAATAACATAATTGGTCGACCAGTGAATACAAGCTAATGTGATATTACTCATATAATGATCTTTCTCATTTCTCGAATCTCTCAACTTTGATTCAATTCGCTTTTCCAGAGATGTTCTTTCAGATCGAATCTCTCATGATCTTTCAGCAACACTCCAAGATAGCGATCATCAAATCTAAGTTTTAAGAAGCAGACAAGAGTCTAAAGGGTACAATGTGAGATTGAAATAATCTCAAGGGTCTCACACAATATCAAGACTGAGATCTTTACTTGTATTACCCTCAATAGTCACAAATGTACACATGGTATGAAAACATGTGCTACGGTATTCTCTCTTTCCCCATGGAGCGCATGTCTCATAAAATACCGTACAGATTATAGTTCAGACAAACACAATGTCTAACTCATAACTGACATTAAGACAAGTAAGGTGAAACGAACTTATTCACCTTAGGTCATATCACAGAGAAAGTGACCCCATAACGACATTACTTAATTTTCAAGCTTGAGCTCTCTAAATTATCACTCAGATAATTAGCTTAAAAATTTGTCTCATCTCCCATTAACACAAAGTAATGGAGGCGATTGCCCGTGTGAGAGGGCCAATCATTCACTTGTCCGACATACTTCTCATACTAACAAATAGTATATTTGTTTAAACATGTATCAACATAATAACATGTAAGCATTGAACACAAATATCAATGAGTATTAACATTAGTAAACATTATTTGGGAAAAATACATATCATAATATGTAAGCACATTAACATCTACGCAATCCCTGAGTTTTTACATGTCTAACAAAGACATCTCTAGGAACAGGCTTGGTCAATGGATCTGCTACCATTTCTTGCGTAGAAATGTACTTCATGTTTACCTCTTCTCGTGCAACTATGTCTTTCACAAAGTTATATTTGGTATCTATATGTTTCGTTTTACAATGGAATTTTGGGTCTTTTGTGTAGGCTATCGCTGCTTCACTATCACAGTTAACTAATACTGGACCAGAAGCTTCATTTGACATACCCAAATGATCCAAGAACCTTTTCAACCACACAGCCTCTTGTACTGCTGATGAAAAGGCCACAAATTCAGCCTCCATTGTGGATAAGGCTATACAAGATTGTTTCTTACTGCTCCATGAAATGGCACCATTGTTTAGCAAGAAAACAAAACCGGAGGTAGATTTTCTTTCATCTAAATCTCCTCCCCAGTCAGCATCAGTATAGCCTCTCAATTGCAGATCATTTCCTTGATAACACAATGAGTAATCAGCTGTCCCTCTCAGATACCTAAATATTCTTTTAACTGCTTTCCAATGTGCTAGTCCTGGATTGGATTGGTATCTACTTACCATTCCAACAGCGAAACAGATATCAGGTCTTGTACACAACATTGCGTACATTAAACTTCCAACTGCATTTGCATAAGGAACTTTCTTCATTTGTTCCTTTTCCTGTGGAGTTTCAGGACACAATCTACGACTCAAAGCTTCAGTTTTCGTGATAGGAGTATCAATGGGTTTGCAAGCCTGCATTTGGAAGCGTTCAAGAATTTTCTTTATATATGACTCCTGTGAAAGAGATAATAAATTCTTTGAACGATTTCTTGAGATCTTAACCCCAAGAATATATGCAGCTTCACCCATATCTTTCATCTCGAAGTTAGATGATAACCATTCTTTAATGTGTTTTACAAACTCCTTATCATTTCCGGCTATAAGTATATCATCCACGTACAAAGATAAGATAATGAACTTATCTTTATCTCTCTTGGTGTACACACAATGATCCTCATCTATCATTGTGAAATCATTCGAAATGATTGTATTGTGGAATCGTATATACCATTGTCTAGACGATTGCTTGAGACCATATATAGACTTTAAAAGTCTACATACTTTCTCTCCTTTTCATTTTCTTTTATGAAACCTACTGGTTGTTCCATGTAGATTTCTTCATCAAGTTCTCATTGAGAAAAGCAGTCTTTACATCCATTTGATGTAATTCTAGATCCATACTTGCTACTATAGCCAGAATCAAGCGAATTGAGGTAAACCTTACAACAGGTGAAAAAGTCTCTTCATAGTCAATTCCTTCCTGTTGCGTATACCCTTTTGCCACAAGTCGTGCTTTATATCTTTCGATATTGCCATCGGCATTACGCTTTATTTTAAGAACCCATTTGTTCTTAACAGCTTTACGTCCTTTGGGTAGATCAACCAATTCCCAAACTTGGTTGGACCTCATTGACTCCATCTCTTCTTCCATTGCTTTCATCCATTTTTCCTTAGCAGGACACTGAAGAGCCTCTCTTATGTTTCTAGGTTCTTCATCATCTTGAGGTAGAATCATAAAGGTTTCTCCTTCGATATCGAAACGACGTCGAGGAATGCCTATACGATTACTACGTCGCAATTGGGATTCTAGTGGTGGAACTGATTCCTCACTTTCGATATTATTCCCATTTGGATCGTGCACATTGCTCCCACTAGGATTATGTACATCACTCCCACTCGGATCACGTAAATGAGACTCGTGTGAAACTAATTCATCATTTTGAGATTCATGTGAAACAGATTCATCATGTTTTCTCAAATTTCTCTCATCACTCCCACTTGAATTAGGTAAACCCGAGTGTTCACCAATCATGTGATCCATGTGATCTTGAGTTTCATATAGAGATAAATCTTGACCTATCTCTCCCTGCTTAGGAAAATCATTTTCTAAAAATGTGATATCTCGTGATTCAAATTCTGTCACGCCTCCACTTTCATGTTCACCTATGCAAACATATCATTTTGATTGTTCAGAAAGAACCTTTTTCCTCCTAACTTTCCATGTTCGTGAGAACGCACATGAACATAAGCCGCACAACCCCAAGGTTTTAGAAAGTGAATATCTGGTTTACGACCTGTCCATAACTCATATGGTGTGGTGGACACAGATTTAGATGGCACTCGGTTAAGTACATATGTGGCAGTTAATAATGCATCACCCCAATAGGTTATAGGCAAATTTGCTTGTGCCATCATAGACCTAACCATCTCAAGAAGAGTTCTATTTCTTCTTTCCGCAACACCATTTTGTTGAGGAGTAGCAGGAGTAGTCAACTGACGACTAATTCCTTTTTCATCACATAATTCTCTGAACTGATCAGATAAGTACTCACGACCACGGTCAGTGCGTAGTGCTTTAATTTTCTTGTCCAATTGATTTTCTGTCAAATTCATAAATTTCTTGAAACATTCTAATGCTTCGGATTTATGAGCAATCAAATAGACATAACCAAAGCGAGTAAAATCATCTATAAATGTGATGAAATAAGATGCTCCATGCCTTGCCCTGACATTCATTGGACCACAGATATCTGAATGAATTAATTGTAATGGAAATTCTGCTCTAGTCCCTTTTCCAAATGGTTTTCTCGCAGTTTTTCCTGCCAAGCAATATTCACAGGTTGACAATTCCACCTTCTCAATATTTCCCAGAAAGCCTTCTTTGGCTAATCTGTTCATTCTTGCTGGCCAATGTGGCCAAGTCTAGCATGCCACACAGTTACATCACTATCATCACTGACAGATGAAGTAACAAACGAAAAACCGGAATTGTGATTAAAACATTCAACATTTAATACAATAAAACCATCCAGAAAATAACCAGAACCATAGTGTATTGTACCTAAGTACAAATCAACACCAAATTTATGGAAGTTCAAATTGAAACCTAAATTAACCAAAACCAACACAGATACTAAATTTCGACGAATTTGTGGAGCAAACAATACATCATGTAGTAGTAAAGTTTTTCCACCATGCATGACTAACTTGCATGTTCCTATGCCTTTGACTTCAACCCGTGAGTTGTTGCCAACATATATCCACTTCACCCCAGGTGAAATTCGTCGAAATTCCACGAAGGCATCTCTATCATTCGCTACATGGTCTGTGGCTCCTGAGTCTACAGTCCACAAAGGATTAGATTCAGTTAGAAAGATTGAACTTGAAACACATATTTCATTTAAATATGCACGAAAGGTATTCACCTTTTTAGGCTCAGTGCAGTCACGAGCAAAATGACCTTTCTTACCACAGTTAAAACATTTAACCTTTGCCATGTTTTTCTTTTTGGTAGGACGTTTTCCTTTCCCATGTTGATTGGTTTTCTGTTTCTTTTCTGGCTTAGAAGAATTTTGTTCTTTTCCGAACTGGAACCCACCACCATGAAATTTTCTTTTCTTTTGAAACCCCCAGGTTTGCTAGTTTCTGTCATATACACTTCAGCATTTGACTTAGCAGCCGCAAGGCGGTCGCTTTCTAATTCAAGGTGACGTTTGGCATCATCAAAGGTTTTGATGCTCTCATTGTGGGTCAAATGCATTTTCATATGCTCCCAGCTATTTGGAAGAGAACGAATGACCGCTTGGACTTTCTGTTCATCTGTAAGAACATGTCCAGCATCTGCCAGTTCAGTAATCATGTTTGACATTTGCCTCAAGTGTTTTGACATAGTGAACTCATGACGTTTCTTGTATGTGTCAAACTTGATTGTCAGTGACCTGAGTTTGGTTATTGAGGTACTACCAAACTTTTCAGCTAGTGTGGACCACATGTCCTTAGCCATGTCATATTTCCTGAACTCTTTCATTAGGTCATTATCCATACTGCTCAGCAACGTAATGCGGGCAATTGAATTCTTTTTCTTCCAGGCCTCATAAGCCTATCGGTCTCGCCTGTGTTGGGCCGTAGTGCCCTGTTCAGGTTCATCCATGCTCATTTTCAAAGTTTCAAGAACCTCTTGTTCTTCTAGCACATATGGATTTTCATGCTCCAAATTTCATAATTATCGCCATTCAGTTTCTCACCCTTGTTGAGTTCAGCAATAATGTTCTTTGTTGCGGAAGCCATATTAAAAACACAAAGTTTCTACAGACATTCATGCACAATTGTTAATACTTTTATTTATTTTATCATGAAACGAATTATGTTTAATAAAATTCTTCAATGGGGTTGGAGTCAAAAGGCCACTATGTGTCCAATCATCATCCAATTACCCAATGTAAAAATATTATCAACATAATCAATCATGTAAAATCATTTTCTAAAAAATTACATAAATTCTTAGAACATCTTAATCATGCGACCATTGTACATGACAATCATTGATTTAATTACATAAATTCAAAATCAACATGAAACATTTATACATATAAATACAATAATTACATGCCATGAAGTAACAGATAATTACACACATAAATATTAACATAGTTTTATCATAGAAAAAAATCTAATATCTAACACTTAAAACTTTTTCGGTTCTAGTGTTCCAACGAATAAAAGTCTTTGGATAAGAATCCTCAAATTCTTTCGGTAACTGGTAATTGATCTTGGACAACCATGGAAAACCTATTGCAAATTTCGGATCCTTGCAACGTTTCCGAGACATCAAGGGAAAAATGGTATTATTTGCCTTAGATTGAAGATACTCAATCGCTAACCTCTCAATGGCTATGTTGTATTGAACACGTAGTTCTTCTGTATGAGTTACTAATTTCCAAATATCAGTAAGCCTTTTTTGCCATATTTCCGGGAGAGTATTTCGTAGGTATCTCAGTCTGTTTGGTTGTCCTATCCAATTACCCTCCCATATAGATTCTTGTAACATGTTATTGAAGGTAATTATATGCGAGATCATATCATCATCTTCTTTCATCCGATATTTATCCAAATCCAGCAACATGTCTTTCAATCTTTCACTGTGGGCGGATGTCATAACTCTTTTTGCAGTTCTTTGTCTGATCGGCATGATTTTTCTGCAAAAAATACAAGAAAAATCAATATAATGAAACACGAAGTTACGTTAACTAAAATAAACATCACAAAGATATTCATTTACATAAACACAAAGTTTATATGATAAAACAAATTTATCATGGCCGATTAGTACAATATGCAAAAGGAATAGATATTTAATCATGACAGATCGGAATTACCAAGCAAACCGATACATACATGACCAACACGGGCCAACACGGATGTTCACGCGCCAGTCACGCGCCACATGAATGGCTCACACGCGCCTCCACGCGCCGGCCACGGGCTCCCACTCGCCGCCCATGCGCCTGCGCCGACTAGCCTCGGTTTACTTCCACGCGCAGACGACATGTCATCCGCTTGTTCTGTGGTCGTATGACATGTCGTTTTAATCTAATACTGCCAGCCGACTTGTCGGTTGACATGGTCATGGACGACATGTCGTCCGTGTCTGTTATATGTGTCATGTTTGAGTGATGAAGGTGTGGGTGATATGTGAAGGAGTTAGGTGGCGTCATGGGCTGCTGGATGGGGGCTTATTATGGTGCGAGGATAATGATATGAATGATAATGATTTTTCAGGAGGCTGGTTTCACGTGTATGAAGGATATAATGGAGGCTTGCCGAGAGCTGTCTCCTCCTCTCGTTTGGTGCGTGTCCTTTTGTTTATTATTTGGGAAAATGTGGCATTATGGGCGTGGGTCATGGGAATCTTGGTTGTTTTGTATGTGGATTTTTGGCTTGGGGAGATGCATGATTGGTGTGGGTGTGGCATGGCTCACGTGGGAGTGTATGGGGGTGGTATGTGCTTTTGTTGTTTTGTGTTTGGTGGAATGGGTGGTATGTGTTTCTTTATTTGTTATGGGCGTGTGGGCACTTGAATGATGGAGTGAAGGTGTGTGTGGTGTGCTGGAAAGGTGGAAAAGGTGGCAAGTTGAGAGAAAAGGCAAGGTGGGGTTTTGGAATGAAGTGTTTGACAAATGGAGGAGGAATTACTTGTATGGTGCCGTGAATGGGGCATGGATGGAGGGTGGGTTTAGTTGTGAACCGGGCCGAAGATAAATTTTGATACAGAAGCTCAACGAGCAAACCAAGGTTAAGCGAGCGAACAAAAATCCAACAAAACCTCAATTCTTGACTTTTCCCTTCCGTCGTCCGTTTCCCGCGACTCCCGCGACTTAAAAGGTGGTGCCTCCATACGAGGCTCATCATTGGGCTGGTATGCAAAAATGCAATGCCTACAGTCGCCCCCACTTTGATGGGACTTGTGCAGTGTGTGACAATGACAATTCTATCAAAGTACGTGCAATGCATTTTTACTTACCTGGCTTGCCAGCTGTTGCTTAACTTACTTGTTGTCCTGAGATGCTTTGACCTTTGGGCTTTGTTCCCGAACTGTGCTAAGATGAGGCTTTAATCCCCTGAGTTTTATTCTCGAACTGTTTTGAAGGTGGGCTTTATTCCCCAACTGTGTTGAGAGATGGCTTTATTCCACTGGGCTTTATTCCCGAACTGGTTTGATTGAAGTGGGCTTTATTCCTTCTGGGCTGTATTCCCGAACTGTACTAAGAGAGCTTTATTCATGTGGGCTGTATTC
Organism: Zanthoxylum bungeanum; assembly: GCA_019454045.1. Classification (NCBI taxonomy): domain Eukaryota; kingdom Viridiplantae; phylum Streptophyta; class Magnoliopsida; order Sapindales; family Rutaceae; genus Zanthoxylum; species Zanthoxylum bungeanum. The sequence continues at coordinate 25,226 of SKCR01012016.1, forward strand.
CCGAACTGTACTGAGAGAGCTTTATTTATCTGGGTTGTATTCCCGAACTGTGCTGAGAGATAGCTTTATTCTCCTGGGCTGACTGTGTAGAGGTAAGGCTTTATTCCCCTGGGCCTTGTTCCCAAACTTTTTTGAAAGTGAGCTTTATTCCCCTGGGCTTTGTTCCCGAACTGTGTTAAAATAGGGTTTTATTCCCTTGAGCTTTGTTCCCGAACTGTGTTAAGATATGGCTTTATCCCCTTATCTGAGCTGACTGTGGGCTTTGTTCCTGAATTGTGCTGAATGTGGGCTTTATCCCCGATCTGAACTGACTGTGGGCTTTGTTCCTGAATTGATGATGATGTGGGCTTTATCCTCGATCTGAGCTGACTGTGGACTTTGTTCCTGAATTGTACTGAATGTGAGTTTTATCCCCGATCTGAGCTGACTGTGGGCTTTGTCCCCGATCTGTACTGAATGTGGGCTTTATTCCTTGACTGTGTTGACTGTGGGCTTTGTCCCCGAACTGTACTGATATGGGCCTCGCCCCAAACTGATGTGGGTCTCGCCCCAAACTGATATGGATATGGGCCTCGCCCCAAACTGATAATGATATGGGCCTCGCCCCCAGACTAATACTGATGTAGGCCTCGCCCAAACTGATACTAATGTGGGCATCGCCCTCGACTGATACTGATATGGGTCTCGCCCCAACTGATACTGATATGGGCCTCGCCCCAAAGTTGATATGGGCATTGTTTCTGAACTGTGCTAAGATGGGGCTTTATTCCCCCGAGCTTTGTTCCCGAACTGTTGATATGAGGCTTTATTCCTCCGAGCTTTATTCCCGAACTGTACTGAGATGAGTCTTATCCCTTCGAGTTTTATTCCCGAACTATACTGAGATCGAGCTTTGTTCCCGAACTGTTGAGATGAGGCTTTATTCCCTCGAGCTTTGTTCCTGAATTGTACTGATTGTAGGCTTTGTTCCTGAACTATACTGACGTGGGCCTCGCCCCCAACTGATACTGATATGGGCCTCGACCAAACTGATACTGATATGGGCCTCGACCCAAAACTGATACTGATATGGGCCTCGCCCCCGACTGATACTGATATGGGCCTCGCCCCCGACTGATACTGATATAGGCCTCGCCCCCAGACTGAAAATGATGTGGGCCTCGCCCCAAAACTGATACTTATGTGGGCCTCACCCCAGACTAATACTGATGTGGGCCTCGCCCTCAATTGATACTGACGTGGGCCTCGCCTTCAACTGATACTGATGCGGGCCTCGCCCCCAACTAATACTGATGTGGGCCTCGCCCCAGACTAATACTGATGTGGGCCTCGCCCTCAACTGATACTGACGTGGGCCTCGCCCCAAAACTGATACTGATGTGGGCCTCACCCCCAGACTGATACTGATGTGGGCCTCGCCCCAAACTGATACTAATGTGGGTCTCGCCCCCAGATTGATGCTGATGTGGGCCTCGCCCTCAGACTGATTCTGATATGGGTCTCGCCCCAAACTGATACTGATATGGGCCTCGCCCCCAACTGATACTGATATGGGCCTCGCCCCCCGACTAATACTGATGTGGGCCTCGACCCTAGGACTCATCCCCAGAACTAAAATTGATATGGGCCCGCCCCCCAAACTGATACTAATGTGGGCCTCGCCCCCAGACTTATATATGGGCCTCGCCCCCAGACGGATATGATATGGGCTTCGCCCCCAGAATGATATATGATGTGGGCCTCGCCCCCGACTGATACTGATGTGGGCCTCGCCCCAAACTGATACTAATATGGGCCTCGCCCCCAGATTGATGCTGATGTGGGCCTCGCCCCCAGACTGACATACTCAACAAAGACTGAATACTGATGTGAATGATTTACTTCAAACTATACTGCTCTCCTCGAGACAATCCTGATAGCTAAACATATTTTTGTCCTCAACGAATGTTTCGTGTCCAAACCCAGAGAACCTTCAAAGTACTTGATACACTCAATTTCGATTGTCTAAATGGGTGATCTGAACTAGACTCTTAGTGCGTGTGTGCTAAGGCTCTTTCACAGCTTAGTCCTTAAGTAAGCCAACTTGGTGATTTCGTTTCAGAGAATCGAACCAGTGGGTCTAACCAACCTGGATGTCTTAATCACATTCTGTGATTACTTCAGCATACTCAACATGATATGGTTTTCATCCTTTTTTTTTCTCTTTCATTTCATTTTTTTTTTTTCTTTTCTTTTCTTTTCTGACAACACCTACCCTTTAAGGTAGCATTTCTCCTCATGGTGGTCCTAATACTCGCCCATGGGTAGCTTCACGCTTATCAGTTATAGGTGGTCTATTTTTTCTTCTTTTCTTTTTTATTTCAGAGACTTTTTTTTTTCTTTATTTCCAACCATATCATATATCATAGCATCAGTAAACAAGTGTGGACACCCAGGCAAACGGTCATTCACTGATCCATTATCTCTTCAACTGGTCATCTTGCCAACCACTCAGGCTTCTACTGCTGAGATCCCGTAATCAAGTGCTTATGAGTCTAACCGAGATCAGTCCATTCAGAATACCGGATGAGAGCACGTCTCACACTTATCGTTTCTAGGGTTTCTTCCCTACAACATACAATGTCATCATCGGACATATGTCTAACTATCAAAGATTTCTCTGTCTCTCTCACTTTTTTTCATTTTCATCATCATTTTTTTTTCTTTTTTGCACTCATTCCACAGAATTCTTCCGTAATCTTCTGATAATGTGGGCTTCGCCCATTGGGATCCATTCCCAAAACTCAAACTCATGTGGGCCTCAACCCTGGGATTCCTCCTCAATACCAACATCAATGTGGGCCTCAACCCTCAGATTACTACCCGAATCTAACACCAATATGGGCCTCAGCCCTAGGATTATTACCTGAATCTGATACTGTGCTTTCACTGTTTCTGAATGGCTTGTCTTTGCCGCTTTCTATTTTCTTCTTCAAAACCTGTGAACATAAAACAAAACAAACACAAAAGGAATGCAAAATGGGTTACGTGTATGCATGTGTTTCTTATCCCGTCGGGTTAGGTCTTCCGCAGATTCTCTTGGTGACTGCTCAATCTTCTTTTTTCCTAACCCAACGGGTATCTATGATGTCTTTTAAAACTGTATGTTAGCATTTATGCATGTAATGCATGAAATACACAAGTCTATCAGATGTTTATACAAGTTGGTCCATTATCATTTTAAAGCATTTAATCATAATATTGCTGGGTGCAAACTTGTCCCAGTTGGAAAGGCCCAACAAGTTTATACTTTTGCGATACATGGCTAAACAACTTCAAATGATAAGAGGCCCCAATACAAAATGGCCCATCGGCATTTTAGAAACTTTTGACCCAATTGTCAAAGGACACAAACTCGTTCCAGTTTAAATGGCCCAACCAGTTCATATCTCTTCAAAAAGTCCAATTGAATCCAAATAACGATAGTCCCAAACATAAGCATAAAAGAAATGATTTCTATGGGTCATACAACTAGGGTTCACATGCAGTTTAAACGAATGTAAACAAAGGCTCTCGCTGACGAAGGATTGCCCACAACTAGAACTCCTCACTCAAGGGTTCGAGCGACCAAGTGAGCGCACCTTTTTTATACCTTACGGTACGTGCCAACGAGTTATGGTGTGTGACTGACAGTCAAATGGATTTCCCATTGTAGATTCCCCAGAGGGAGGGTGGAGCGAGGCTCTCTTAAATACCCTAGCCTCTTAGGCTCTTATCTCGCTTGGTGACATGAATAAACAACGAGTCCTCCAAATTAGTCTATCACAATGAGCTACGGGTGAATGATTATCCAGGTGCCTTCACAGCTTTTCCTTATAGAAAGGTAGTGAGTGAAGGAAGACACCAAACCATCACCTAGCCTTAATAACACATTTGATTAAACTCTCTAAACCCACAGTAGACAAGGTTAATTTAAAGCACAAATCACAAACATTACAAGACATTATTTCGGGGGCCGATTCTCTATCCCCAGTTAGACCCGGCCGGCGGTTCGGTTCCGGTTCGGAACCGAACCAAACCGGCCGATTTCCGGTACCACAAGTGTGGAACCGGAACCTAAAACCGAACCGGAACCGAACCGTTCGGTTCCGGTTCGGTTCTTTTTTTTTTTAATTAATTAAAATAAAAAAATGAGATTAAATTTATAAATAAAAAAATTTATTACATTGAAGAGCTTGAGCTTAAATTTTTAAAAATTTAATTGCCTACGTATCCTCCAAGGGTGAGAGGAATCAAAGCTCACGTAGTTCCATTACAAGTTTTAGTCTTTTAGACATATCCCCTTTGTAAATTATAATTTTACAATTATCAATCATCATTATCAGTTGATCATTCGGCTCCGGTTCCGCTTGCACTTGTTGCAGAAGCATTATCGAACAAATCTTCACAATCATCGGGGGCATCTTCCTGTTGTCTCAGATCAGCTCGAGTCCAATCATCCACACAAGCTGTTGCTTCTAGAGTGCTTGGATGTAATGAAGATCGCCTAGCTTCCAATATATTACCTCCAAGCTGAAGGCTTGCTCAACCGCAACAGTGGAAATAGGTGCTGCCAAGATCTCTTAGCAATAATAGATAAAACATGATATATATTTTGATGCCGGTTCCACCATTCAAGGATTTTAAAATTTTTACTGCATAAACTTTCATTAGAAAACTCAAAATTTGTAGATAAATAATTATCTAATTCAGGATTATTAGTTGTCGTATCCCTAGATTTTTTATTTCGTTGCAATAACCAACGATCCCCTGCGCTAAGTCTTGTTTGAATTACCGGTTCGCTACTACTAGATTGACCTAATGTTCCTAAGTTATATCTTACAATATAATCATTAAATAAAATAATTAAATCACTTCTTAATTTCGTCCTATGCTCGTAATATCAATGTCATCTAATATTCCTAAATAACCATAGTAAGCTTGTAAACCACCATTCAAACCTTCTAATTTAAATCTAGGATCAAAAACAGCAGCAATAAGATAAAGTAAAGGAATTTCTCTAAAATAATGCAACCATTTTACCTTCATAACAGTAATGGCTTCGAGCAAAACAAGATCATTAGGGTCGTCACTGTCAACATGCTCATCGAGAGTGCCAACAATATTCAAACTCTCAAGAAGAAATAAATGTGCTGTAGGATAATAAACACCGCTAAAAACTAAAATAGCATCATTAAAAACTCTTAAAATATCTAAAAAAATTTCACAAATATCCCATTGACTAGGATAAAGTGTGATATTTTGAACATGTTGAGAAAAAAAAACTACATAATGCACCTTTGTATTGAAATGCTTAACATAAAAGAAAATAAGTAGAATTCCAACGTGTTGGAACATCTCTAGAAATTTAATCGGTTTAATACCATTTATTTTACAAAACTTGGTCTATTCTCTCCTAACTTGAGAATATGACCAAATACAATTAAGTGCCATTTTAATTGGATCAAGGAAGGAGATAATAATTTTAAACCGTCTTGCACACATAAGTTTAGGACATGACATGTACAACGAATATGAAAAAATCGACCCCCTAATTTGGTTCACATAAGGATTTTAAATCATTAATGGATGCAGTATTTGCATATGCATTATCAAATCCAATTGTTAAAATTTTTTCTACTAAACCATATTCATCAAAAATTACCTTCATCATTTTATAAATATTTTGTGCAGTATGTTGGTCATCAAAAACTCTAAATGCAATAAGTCTTTTTTGCATGGTAAATGATGCATCAATCCAATGACAAGTCACACCCATGTATGAGTGTGTTTGCCAATGGTCACTCCAAATATCAGAACATATAGAAATACGACCTTTCATCTCTTTAAATATTTCATTTAAAATAATTTTACCATCTTTATATAATTTGAAAATATGACGTTTTGTTGTGTTTCGAGACATTCTACATGCAGCAGGGTTTAAAGCATTATGCACGTAATTAGTAAAATGAAGTTTTTCACCAAAGCTTAAGAAAGATGTGCCATACAAGTTATTTCGCAAATTCTTCTCTATTTTTGCATCAGAATATTTAAATAAATCAACACTACTCGTACCTCTACTAGATGATGCATACCTGGCCATTTGAGTCTGCGTCGTATCAATGCCAAATTCAACCGGATGATGTTTTTCCATGTGTTTGATCATATTGCCGTATCCATCTGAAAATTTATAGATAACCCCACAATAGTTGCAAATTGCTCGTTGTGAACCATCTTCTAGGCGTTCCAAAGTAAAATGAATTTTGAAAATATCCGAGGACCGAGCCTTAACTTCTCTTCTCCGTGATTGTGCACTGGCACTAGGGCCGCTCTCTTGGGTTGGCATATTTGACATAATGTTCTCAGATGAGCTTGCCATTTTTCGTTTGAGAAATTAGGAAGAAAAATAAGAAAATTGAATAATTGCGAATAAGAGATTTATAGAAAATGAGAGAGTTGAGAATTTGGTGTGATGAAATTATGAAAAATGAATCATATTTATAGAATTTAGAATTTTTTTGATACCAAAAATGCCCCTAAATATAACCGTTTTATTACCGTTATTAGGGGTACATAGTAATTTTTATTTTATATAATAAAAATATTTTTTTTTATTTTTTTAATTTTTTTTTTGGCAGGGAGCCAAACGGCTCCCTGCATCCCCCAACGGCACTAGCATAACTTGCTTTCATCCAAATAACTCCACGCAATGTAACACAATGAGCATATTGAACCATTAAATCAACATGTATAAATCATTATCCAAACACATCATAAACTAATAACATGCATAAGGAACAACCTAAATATGCTTTAGCAAATAAATAACAAACTAAATTAAATCATGCTTTAAATAATAAATGAATAACCTAAAGACTATAACATGCTCAAATACAAATTTTGGATGAAACGAAATACGTGTGTCTCTCAAGTGATACGTGGCATTGTATCCCGAGTGCAAACCGCAATACCGTCCATTCGGATTCGGCTACGGAATTTACGTCCGGGTTTCCATCCGATATACCACAAGAGAGAACACATGTTCCGTTCACCCGGAAATCACATCATGCACCAATTCACAATACTCATGCGAAATAAAGTAATAAAATAACTAAAAAATAAAGGATAATAAATAAAAGGGTGCCCTCAGGTCTTACCTTTTAAGTCGCTTTCCGGGAGTGCGTTCCACGGTGCCGGAAGGGATATCGTTTCGCTGCTTTCACTGGTCCGCTGTTTCTACTGTTTTCACAGGTTCACTATTTTCTCTATTTTCACTGTTTTTACTGGTCCACTGTTTCCTCTGTTTTTGCTGTTTTCACCCACGGTTTCCGCTCGCTGTTTTCTCTGTTTTACTCGCGGTTTGGGGACAATTTTTCTCATGGTTCCAGGGGAATTTTCACGTGTGCATGTCTAGGGTTTCAAGGGTTATTTGGGCAGTGTAGTTCACGCATGCATGGAGGGTTTTGGGAAGGTAGATTTCACGTGTGCATGGCATGCATGGGCTGTGAGGGTTTATTATTCATGGTTCACGTGAAGAAGCAAGTGAGGCAGTGAGGTTGAGTTGGTTTATTTCATGTACGCATGGGTAGGCTATAGGGTTGAATTTTACATGAAGTTGGAGGCTACATTCAGGGCTAATCTACGTGAAGTGTTGGCAGTTCAGAGGTGTTTTGTGCGTGAGTTACTGGGGCTGTTTTGGGGCATTATTTTCGGTATCTACTGGGCAATTTGTAGTGAGGGATATGTGTGTTTCAGGGACTGGTTTGGCGTGAATGATAGAGGCTATTTGGGTGCAGTTTTTTGTCATGACTCAAGGAGCTGAAATGAGGGATGGTGGCGTGAATTTGGCGTGAACAATGGCGTGAGCTGTGTGGCTGTTGAAAGAAGCAGTGATGATTGATCAAGGGCTGCCGAGAGTGGTGAAGAAGATAGGGGCTGAGTTGGGTGCTAGTGAGGTTGCACGAAAGGTCCTCCTTTGCTTGTGCGTGTGTGTTAGGATGAGGGAGGGTTGTGAAGGTTGTTTTGAGGGTAGCTTCCAGGTGCGTGAACGTGTCCAAATGGTGCCTCCAAGATGCGTGAATGATGATGAATATGGCAGTGAGCTGTTCGTCGTTGAAGGTGGGGGCTGTTACGGTTTTATCAAGGCGGTGAGCTGTTGTTCAAGTGAGGGCTGATAAGTTCAGTTTGGTTCGTTTTTTATCATGGGAGAGATGGAGACTGCTTCACTGTTGCATTTAACACATGCATGTGGCTACATAGCTGAAGGTTGGGTTCGGCAGTTTGATGAGGGGCTGTTGGCTACCGGGCGTGAAGGTTCGTGGAGGGTGCTACGGCGTGAGACATAGGCTGTGTAGAGGCAGTTATGGCGTGAGTTGCAGGCTGGTGCAGGAGGATAGATGATGATGGAATGTGTGAAGTGTGTCCTGTTTGAGTGATGAAGGTGTGGGTGATATGTGAAGGAGTTAGGTGGCATCATGGGCTGCTGGATGAGGGGCTTATTATGGTGCGAGGATAATGATATGAATGATAATGATTTTTCAGGGGGCTGGTTTCATGTGTATGAAGGACATAATGGAGGCTTGCCGAGAGCTGTCTCCTCCTCTCGTTTGGTGCGTGTCCTTTTGTTTATTATTTGGGAAAATGTGGCATTATGGGCGTGGGTCATGGGAATCTTGGTTTTTTTGTATGTGGCTTTTTGGCTTGGGGAGATGCATGATTGGTGTGGGTGTGGCATGGCTCACGTGGGAGTGTATGGGGGGTGGTATGTGCTTTTGTTGTTTTGTGTCTGGTGGAATGTGTGGTATGTGTTTCTTTATTTGTTATGGGCGTGTGGGGCACTTGAATGATGGAGTGAAGATGTGTGTGGTGTGCTGGAAAGGTGGAAAAGGTGGCAAGTTGAGAGAAAAGGCAAGGTGGGGTTTTGGAATGAAGTGTTTGACAAATGGAGGAGGAATTACTTGTATGGTGCCGTGAATGGGGCATGGAGGAGGTGTGTTTTGTTGTGACCGGGCCGGAGATAATTTTGATACAGAAGCTCAACGAGCAAACCCAAGGTTAAGCGAGCGAACAAAAATCCACAAAACGTCAATTCTTGACTTTTCCCTTCCGTTGTCCGTTTTCCCGCGACTCCCGCGACTTAAAAGGTGTGCCTCTCGTACGAGGCTCATCATTGGGCTGGTATGCAAAAATGCAATGCCTACAATATCCTACCTACTCTTGACTTTAGTGACATAGAAATATGTGTTGATTGTTGTAAGGGTAAACTAACCAAAATAAGAAAAAGGAATCCACTCGTAGCTCAATCTCTTATAAATTATTCATACAGACATAAGCGGACCTTATCACTCACCCACAATTTACAATAATAAGTATTATATAACATTCATTGATGATTTTTCCCGATATGGATATCAGTACTTGATTAAGGAAAAGTCTGAAGCCCTTGATAAATTCAAGATCTTCAGACTGAAGTTGAGAAACAGCTGGGAAAATTATCAAGATTGTTAGGTCTGACCGGGGTGGTGAGTATTATGATAAACAGGGGGTCAGTGGACAAATAAAGGGACCGTTTGCCAGATACTTAGAAGATTGTGGAATAGTAAGTCAATTTACTATGTCAGGTAGTCCTGAACAGAATGGTTTGGCCAAAAGGTGGAATCGCACCCTTCAATAGATGGTAAGGAGTATGATGTCTAGAACTAATCTACCAGACTTCATTTGGGGTGAGGCAATTAAAACAACCTTATACATCTTTAATAGAGTTCCAAGTAAGTCTGTTTCTAGAACTTCTTTTGAAATATGGACTGGTAGGAAACCTAGCATGAGTCACCTTCGTGTTTGGGGATGTCCTTCAGAAGTACGCCTTTATAATCCCATTGAAGGTAAGTTGCAATCCAGATCTACGCATTGCTATTTTATAGGATACCCTAATCATTCTAAAGGCTACAGATTCTACTGTAGAGAATGAAGTTATAGGATTGTAGAATCACAAACAACTAAGTTCTTGGAATTTGATGTGGCTGATAATGATAATCATACAAAATCTCAAATCAAGGACAACATACCAGAATAGTTCATATACCTATACCCATACAGTCTGAGACCTTGGAACCTACACCTGCAACTAATCCAGTTATGGAGGAGGAACCCATACAGG
>SKCR01012017.1:0-35987 GCA_019454045.1 Zanthoxylum bungeanum
AATTCATTTAGTCATCTACGACATCAGACACAATAAGTCCCCTTTTAAAAATGAACATGCATCACGCACGGTGGGTTGTGCATGCACCCAAGGCACAAAAGTGCAGGGGCATGATATTCTTCCCCACTCAACCACAGTCTCGTTATGCATTTATTGAAATACCATGATTTTTTTTATTGGAGTTGCTATAATATTGTCTCAGGCTTTCAAGTTCGATCCTTTCCTTTCAAGCAAACTTCCATTGAACAAAATACTCACGAACTGGGTTATGGCGATAGTTAAAATAGTATATACTGATCGCGATTTTAAGATAAATATAAGAATATTAACCATTCATCACATACCTTTCAAATGTAGATTCCTCTCAAACTATCTCTATTTCTTCATTGTAAATCTCTTTTGGATCCATTGCACTCTGGATCATGCTTATCCCCATGATAAAGACTTCAAGAAACTCGCTTGAAAACTCGGATGCAATCTAAGCTTTGAGGGCAGCACAAGTTTGTGCTTGTATGGAAAAAATATAAAATTTGATGTAATTAAAAATGAAATAGACCCTTGTAAAAATCATCCAACCAATAGTATATTGACATGTTAATTGAAGAATCCAGCTGTCACCACCATTGCAAACAAGCCTTCAAACCAACTTTAGGTGGAAGTTTGAAAATGGTGCAAGCTTCCAAGATTACTTTCGGTGGACACTATTCATGTATTGATTTTTTTAGCATAAATTTTACGATAAATACATAACTCATTTGTGAGCTTTAGGCATCCCAAAAATATTAAGATTCAAGTGAACAAATTTTTAGAGAGTGAGGTTTTTTTTTTGTAAAGGTTTAAAAAGCTTGTAATTCTATTCTTGTAGTAATAGATTCGGTTTTTCCTCATAAATACTCTTCAGTGATCAGAGAATCACAACAAGTGGTATCAGTAGTTTTGGTTATATATTGGGGTCGTAAAATCGAAGAACAGAACTCGGTTCGGAAAATTTGGGTTTCGAAAAAGTTGTCAATTAATCTTGATCATATCATCAACTAGTTCACATCGAGACGAGCATGGTGGTATTTTTCGGTCATCAAACCGACTTCCAGAGAAGTCGCACACACCTGCACGCGCCTGAGAGTGAAGAGCCACGCGCCACACGTGCGCCTGCTAGAGGTTGAAGAAGACCACGTCAGTGCCACGTTAGCACACAGTCAGCACCGAGTCAGCAGCCACATCAGTATACAGTCAGCGCCACGTCATCTCTCATGCCAACGCCATGTCATCTGCCGCATCAGCGCCACATCAACAATCGGTCCCACTTTACCACGTCAGCATCCCTAGTAAATTTCATTGAGCCCTCTAAAGTCTTTGAAATTTATATTTTTGCCCCATAAGTTTTAGAAATTTACAAATCATCCCATGAGTCGGATTTAGACCACGAAATGTCTAATCCACCATTTTTCAACAGTTCCGGACGCAACAGTAACCTCCGATTTGTGAAAATCAGCCTCAATTTTATCCTATTTTTATTTTAAATTTTAAACTTAAATTGAAATGAAAGATTCATCTTCTGGTGCAATGATCAAGTGACAGCAACCAATTTACTCCCTCAGGAGGCCTCGGATGATGATTATATTTACACTGTAAAGATCTGTTCGATATTATCGATGTGAAGGGAGTGCGACCAGAATATGTTAAAGAGTATGATTTTAATAAACTCAATAACAGAACTCTGGGTCAAATTAGGTAGTGGATCGGCCATAGTGTCCTCCACCATGTAGCACATGATACAAATGCTTACGAAATATGGATAAAATTGGAAGACATATTCCAGGTCAAGACAACTCAAAATAAAGCCTTAATAATGAAGCGTTTGGTGAATCTGAAACTTCGGAGTGGAACTTGCGTTGCAAAACACACCAATGAGTTGCAAAACCTAGTGAACTAGTTGTTTACAGTAGATATGCAACTGTGAGATGAAGTACAAGACCTCTTACTACCCAATTATCTTTTTGATAGCTGAGAGACATTGATGGTTACTCTCAACAATTCAGCTCCATGAGGAAAATTTATTATGTCTATGGTAAAGATGTCTTGTCAAATAATGAGGTTAGAAGAAAAGACGTGGGCATAAATCAAACACAACACATGCCCTTATCACTGATAATCGAGGAAGACAACGAGAGAAAAAAACAAGGTAGAGGGAGAGGCAGAAGCAAAAGTAGAGGCAAAAGTGTTACCATTGTGACATAGAAGGCCACTTAAAGATGAATTGTCGAAAGCTGCAACGAGAGCAGGTCAAGGCAATCCCCAGTTGAAGAATAATGATGTGGAGACACTAGTAGTTACCTTAGGAGATGTAGTTATCTATTTCGGCCAGGAAAAAATAAGTCTTCACACGCAACTCAAGATGTTAAGTGGGTGATAGATAATGTAGCATCCTACAACGTCACCCCTCACAATGATTTCTTCACAACATACAAAGCATAGATTTCGGAGCAGTGAAGATGGAAAATACGAGTTTCTCTCAGATAGTGGGATTTGGTGAAATTTAGTTGTAGAAAAATACAGGATATACAATAACCCTGAAAAAAGTTAGACATGTTCCAGATTTCGGCTTAATCTACTCTCGGGGTAGTCCTTGACAAATATGGCTATGTTAGCCTCTTTAGCAATGACACTTGGAGAATAATGAAAGACGTCATAGTCATCGCCCGATGACATGTTTTGTGGCACTTTATACAAGATTCATGTAATGATATGTGCAGAAAGACTCAATATAGTTGAACATGTGGCTTCTCAAAATCTGTGGCACTAGAGACTCGGTCACATGAGTGAAAGAAGATTGTCTACCATGAAAAAAAATGATGTAATCACTGTCTCCAAGAATTATGCTCTAGATCCTTGCAATCTATATTTATTTGGTAAGCAACATCGAGTCTCATTTAATTTCTCTTATACGAGAAGATCAGAGTTGTTCAGTCTGGTGTACTCTGATATTTGTGGTCCCTTGGAGGTTATTAATTAGGCAGTAACAAATACTTTCTGACTTTCATTGACGATGCTTCTCGGAAGGTATGGCTATATTTTCTGAAATCAAAGTATCAGGTCATGATTATTTTAAACTATTTCATGCCATGGTCGAGCGTGAAACAGAGAAGAACTTAAATGCCTCCGTATAGATGATGGAGCCGAGTACACTTTCAGGGAGTTCGATGCTTATTACGGAAGTCATGAGATTCATCATGATAGGTTTGTTCCATGCACCCCACAACGTAATGGGGTTGCTGAAAGAATGAACCACACCATTATAGAGAAAGTCAGAAGCATGATCAGCATGGCTAAGCTGCCAAAGCCATTACGGGGAGAAGATGTTCATGCTGCCTGCTACCTGATCAATAGATCACCATCTATACCGTTGAATTTTGAGATTCCGAAGAAAGTTTGGTCTGGTAAGAATCCCTCATATTCTCACCTTAGAATATTCGGTTGTTTAGCCTTTACACACGTATCAAATGAGCCTCAGGCAGAAGCTCGATGCAAGGACTGTTAGGGTTGGTGCTCTGAGCGCCAATTTTATTATGTGTATCCCTGTAAATAATAATGTAACATTTTATTATGATAAAATAAAAAGTTTCTTTTATATAACATCTTCTTTAATATGGTAAAGACTTAACCGACCTTAGAATGATTAGTTGTGATACTGTTGCAAAAGCATCGCAACTGACATTGAGTTGTATCATGACGTCATTCTTAGAATGTTCCCGATCAAGGTTTACACTACTTGGTCAGTAAAGTAAACCAGTTGAGACCGATATATGTTGTATATTGGAATCTTGGATTCTGATGGTTTCTTAGTTAATCATGAGTCTTGGAGACTTGTATAGACGTGTAGGTGTTTATAGTGGATAAACACTGAATGAATCACCGAAGATTCTTAATGGATGGTACACCAACGTCAATAAGAATCTTCTCGGGTTGAGTGAGCATAGTGATTCTTTGACTTGAGATACCACTGTGGATATCTGAGTTATCCTCCACACTTAGATAGCAGTCACGTCACTGATCTATTTAGATCAAATTTTCGCTTGTTCGTTGGGTGTGGAATGATGCTTAGGATATCTTGTGTGTATCAAGATAGGACTGTCAGCTCTGTGTACAGAGCATATGTATTCAATATGGAATTAGTAATCTATTAAGTCCATGGGCCTGGGTACACTGTAGAAATCAGTTCTAAGTGTTATTTGAGGGATTTCTAATAGATACGTCGACGTGATTATTCTATAGAGATTTGACATTTGTACATATATCTCTGGAATAATCCGGATACCTGTGACGGAGGGATTATACGTATGTAGTGACCTCGACCTGTATGATTCAGAGAGTTTATCGTGTTCATCATAATTACGGATGGGTGGATTATGGACACGAAATTTGATTTCGTGACGGACATATCTGAATCTAGAGAGTCTCACTAATGAAATATACTCGCATAGCACTATGGCAACTGTTATGAATAATACTGATTATTTATAACTCGTTTAACAGTTAAACGAATAATACATGCAATCGGGACCTAACGGTCATTTGTAAAATTAATGTGTATTTTATTTAATACTTGATTTTATTAAATACACATTAATAAAATATCAAATTGTGATATTTGACTTATATCATTAATATATGTATTTGAGATATTTAATGTAAATATAATACATATATTTAAGATATTGTATTTAATTATATAATGTTATATGTTTTAATTTATTTAAATTAACAAATATCTTATGACATGATTTAGTTTTATTAAGTTTGGAAATGGCATGATGCCATTGGAACACATTTTTTATTTGCTTTATTATTAAATAAGTGTTATCTTTTATTAAGCAAAATGTGTACCAATCAAAATAAAACAAATTGTGAAAATTCTTTATTCTTTTTTTCCATTATTGTCGGCAATTTTGTGAAAAATACCTATGGAATTTTTGTTTTGTTTTTTTCAAGACTTAGACATTTTCAACAAAAGTTTACAAAGTGAGTTGAGAGGTTTTGAATAATATCAAAAGAAGAAAGCTTATTTTGGAAAAACTATGTAAGTATTCTTCCATTTTTTTCAAGATAGAAATTGTTCTATTAATCTTATCTTCAATTGGTGTTTCTAAGATTAATCTCTCTACTCTTAAGTTTGTAATTGAATTTGTTGGATGCTTGTTTGAGGATGTTATGCATGTATAATTAATTTATTTGATTATTAGTGTAATTAAGTTTGATAAATTAATTAGAAAATTAAAGATGTCATTCTAGAATTAATTAGCTATTCATAATTAGCCTAGAATTATTCTTGATTAATTTCATGATGGTGAGATTTAATTGGTGTGGTAATTAGAAGATTAAAGTATTGAATTTTGTCAATTTAATATAAATTGCCCAATTTGAGTAATTTGTGAACTATGGTTCTTAACCCATTCAAATTTTGGGACTTTCATATATATGATATAATTTTGATGTATATTTGATGTATCACAAATTGGGATTGATTGGATTTGATCTTCATGTGTTTTGAACAAATTGAGCCAAATTGTAATTAATAAAAATTATGGCTGATTTCGTAATTTTGGAAAATTCTGAGCATTTTCGGAAATTCTGAAAAATTTCTGATTTATGTTGCAAAATTTCAAAATTATTTTGGGATTGATTTGGAATCAATTAAATATGTATTGACATAATTAAGCACCAAAATAATTAATTTGTAAAAGTTTGGGGTAATTTGGTAATTAAAAAAAATGTGATTTCTTGGGTTAAAATTTCATATTTTAAGAATTAGTTAATTAAATAAATAAGTATATTTAATTGTTTCCAAGAATAAATTTTGAAATCGGAAAAATTCGTTTTTTTTGCGCTCTGCTGGTGCCAACCCTTATAAAACCCCAACAATGATTACTATATGCATCTTCAAAGGCTATGGAGACGAGGAATTTGGATACAGGTTATGGGACCCGAAAGAAAAGAAGGTCATCAGAAGTAGGGATGTAGTGTTTCTTAAAAATCATACTATAGAAGATATTGAAAAGCCCAAGATGTCTTCTAATTCTAGTGCCGATAAAACAAATTCAAATCCATACACAACTCCAGCACCAACACGAGTGGCCACATATAATGATGGGGTGCATGATATGTTAGAAGCAGAACCAAAAGAGGAAGATAGTGTTGAGCAGGGGGAGCTGCAACCCGCTCAGAGGCTACATGATCATCCAAATATCTGGATGATAACAGACCGTCAGAAACTAGTGAACCTCCAGTATGAAAATCTGAGTGAGGTTGGATTCCATCAACCAATACTCAAGATCTGATTATATTCTGCTTATTGGCGATAGGGAGCCAAAAACTTTCAACGAAGAAGTATTTCATAAAGATAAAGAACAATGGATGCACCCAATGCAGGATGGATAAATAATCTCTGCAGAAAAATAATACTTATGAGATAGTCAAGCTCCTGCATGGCATGAAGGCACTGAAGAACAAATGAGTGTTCAAGCTAAAAGAAATATGGAAGCGGAAATGTGGTAAAACAAAAAGTCCAGTTAGTAGTCAAAGGATTCCTACATAAAAATGGAATTAACTTTGATGAAATTTTTTCACCAGTTGTAAAAATGGCATTAATAATCCGAGTTATCCTATGATTGGAAGTCAGTTTGAACTTAAAGCTTGAATATATAGATGCTAAGACATCATTTCTTCATGGGATCTAAATTAAGGAATCTACATAGCTTGAAGGTTTCATGGTTTCAGGAAAAGAGAACCTTATTTGCAAGCTGAAGAAGAGTTTGTATGGGGCTCAAGCAAGAACCAAAGTAGTGGTACAAGAAGTTTGACTCGGTCATGGTGAGTCAAGGCTACAAAAAAACTGCACCAGACCAATGTGTCTACATTCAAATGTTTCCAGATGGAAATTTCGTTGCTCTTCTACTATATGTAGATGACATATTGATCGTTAGATAAGATGCAGTGAAGATTAGCCAGCTGAAGAAGGAACTCTGCAAGTCTTTTGACATGAAAGACATAGGACCAGCTCAACAGATTTTGGGAATGGAAATAGTTCATGACATATATAACAAAAGGTTGTGGCTTTCACATGAGAGTTATATTGAACGGATAATCAGGAGATCCAATATACAGAAAGCCAAACTAGTCAGCGTTCCGCTAGCGCACCATTTCAAACTGAGCAAGGGTTTGTGCCCTTCATCCAAGAAAGAGATAGAGGAGATGTAATCAATATCATATTCTTCAGCAGATGGAAGTCTAATGTATGTTATGGTATGTACCAGACCAACTATTGCTCACTCAGTGGGTGTAATAAGTCATTTTCTCTCTAACCCAAGAAAGCAACACTGGGAGGCAGTTAAATGGATTCTCAGGTACCTCGAGGATACATCGAAGTTACGTCTGTACTATGGGGGAGTTGATCCAATCTTGGAAGGCTATACAGATTCAGATAAAACATGAGATCTTGATGGTAGAAAATCTACAATAGGTTTTCTCTACACTTTTGCATAGGGAGCTGTGTTATGACAGTCAAGATTGCAAATGTGTATTGCTTTATCCACAACAGAAGCTGAGTACATTACAACAGCGGAAGCGGGAAAAAAATGTTATGGTTAATTAAAGCGTTTTTTCCAAGAATTAGGGATCAAGCAGACAGAATACAAAGTATATTGTGATAGTCAGAGTGCTCTAGCCTTGAGCAAGAACTCAATGTATCATTCCCGGATAAAGCACATCGATATTCGCTATCATTGGATACGCGAGGTGATGGATCAACAAATATTGAGACTAGTGAAGATTCATACAAATAAGAATCCAGTTGACATGTTAACAAATGTGGTTACTCGGGACAAGCTAGAACTGTGAAGAGACATAGCTGGGATAGCTGTCAGATGAAGATCATTTCAGATGCAACAGAAACACCACCATTGCAAACAAGCCTCCAAACCAACTTTAGGTGGAAGTTTGAAAATGGTGCAAGCTTCCAAGATTATTTTCGGTGGATACTATTCATGTGTTGATTTTTTGAGAATAAATTTTACTATAAATACAGAGCTCTTTTGTGAGCTTTAGGCATCCCAAAAATATTAATCTTCAAGTGAAGAAAGCTAGAGAGTATTTTGGTGGTGGAAATCAGCATATAGAGCAAGCAGTATGAGCCAGGGGTGGGGTGGAATCTTCTTTGGTCGGTATTCAGGAAGTGTTAAAAGCTTTTCGGCTCGGTGGAACTCTAGACGCAGTCCTCGATTTAGACCAATCGTATCATATGCTTCGACACGGTTTTCCATAAATCGACCACATCAATTCCTTGGCTCGGTTTGGGCCTATTTGGTTCCCTTTTAAGGCTTCGATTGGGCTCCGACAGCACAAGACAAGAAAGAAGAGGTTCGGTAGGTTCGGCAGATGATTCGACCCGACCACTTGGTCACCGATAGAAGCCCTCGATAAGGTAATTTCCCTTTACACATGTCATCTCCCGGAAACACCCACCAAGCGGTCATCATCACTAAATGAATGTGGTAGTGAAAAGTCAAACTGATGCGATGGGTGTTTGGTTTTCTAGGTCAAACCAATATCTAATTAAGCGATGAAAAGTGCGAATACAACAAAGTAAAGTAGCGGAAATACTCACTTTGATCGGCTTTTGGATGCGATGAACACAAAATTATGCTCCAAGCTTTTCCTCCTTGATGAATTCGGCCAAGGTCTCTTTGTGTTGGTCTTCAAGCTCCAAGCTTTGAGAATGGATTCCATGCTCATGAATGGGTTTCCCTATCACCTTTGTAAGACCTTTTTAGTGTGCTAGCACTTGGAAAAATTTGCCACAAATTATTTCCTTTTCTTTTTGTTGCTCTCGGCCAATGAGAGAAATAGAGAGAAAAATGGCACAATGCCGAGTGAGGGAGAAAGGAGAAGAGAAGAGTGTTGTGTGTTGATTTCCCAAATCAATAATTATATACCAAAAATAATAAAATGGTATATGTCATTCAATTCATCACACTTGTGTGTTTAACACTCCAATCACCTTACCACACTTCCATCAACTTAAAGTGACAAAGTTGCTAGTGATGTGACTTGGGGCCCCACTTGATTCAAAATGCGAGTGGGCCCGCAAACATCCCCGGGCTCGGTGGTCTCTAATTTCGAATTAACAAGAATTTTCTGTTGCGACATAATTAAATCAATTTTATTAAATAATTATGCCTAGCAAAATTACTATACTCACGTAGTCGCTAGCGATTAATTCTAAATTAACTCGTTCGCCCGAATTAAAAATCTAATTTTAATTCCGCGTCGAAATCTAATTTCATTTAATATATCGAATATATTATTTTTATCGATTAATCCGAATTAATCGTTCTCTCTTTTTAAATAGTAATTTTATCCCAAATAAAATATCTCTGTAATTAATCCTAGATTAATTTTCTCTCTCTACTAATTAATCCCAGATTAATTATGCTCGAGTCATACGTTATCGGTGAATCTTCGAGGAGCGACCCATGAGATCCCTGGATATATTGGCAGTAAATTCGTTCGTCAAACTATCCGAACACGTACGTACCTAGTACTACGTTTTTACCGATTTACATGACATGGTTGGCTTCTAGCAAAGCACCGTGCCTACCCAATTCTCCAGAATTATTCTTAAAGGAATATATAATCTATATCAGGCGTAGTATACGTAGTATTGCGTATTGTGATCCAGTATCGGATGTCACATGCTAGGCCTGGGGCTGGAATTGTGTCTGCCCCGTACGAAGCACATATCGGATCTCTGATTACTAGTCTCTATAATCGGATAAACATGACCCAGTCATATTATCCCAATAGCTGCAGCATACAAGAGTACCAGTTCCTTATCTTACGTGACCATCATCTCCATATGACTGAAGTGATACTTCCATCTTGACATCACACCCAATACACTACGATTCTCAATATACCCAGAAGAGGCGTACACAGAACTTGTTAAAGCCCTGGCCGAACAAAACCAAAGTATATTGATTGTCGCAAGTATCAGCGATGTAAGTCTCAGGTTAAGACCAAATACACATCCCCTGAATCGGACTTCCATAGACACATAGTCATACTACCAATGTAATTCCGAGAGGTCTATCCAGAGCGAAGCTGTTTCCGTACCATCAGTAAACACAACCTTCTATTACACTTGCATAAGTATTCAATACTTAAATATATGAGAACTATGTCGTTATGCTCCCACAATGCGCACAAGTGAAATACTAGTCTATTCCGCATTATCGATGTCCAGTCTCGATAATACTACGATTAGGGATATTTTAATGATTAAACCTTAGTGGATTAATATTGTCTCATATCTTATTAATCTGGAACTAATCATATGGACTTTTATCATTTATATATCCCGGTAATCCAATTACAAATGATAAAAGAGCAATTTCCTTTGTCACACAGTTAATTTGTACAACAACACCATGTTCTGTACAAATAGTGATGCTATGGGTCATAATTGTCCAACAATCTCCCACTTGGCCTATAGCCAATCACTCATGTGTCTTACACCTGAACTATATACGGGTGGCTCAAACTTCTGCTGAGAAACAACTTTCGTCTGCGGATTTAAAAGGTTATCATCTGATGCGATTTATACGATCATCACATCACCACGATGTATGATCCGACGAATCAGATGAAAATAGTTAAAGTACATATCGGATCGTTGATGAGACCATTAATTCTTTAGCCTGTGTTGTAGCCTAGCTCAGCAGCTAACAGAACTATTTCTAATCTAATTAGAATTATTAAGATCCAAAATGCTTCTATTGATGCTTCAGCTGCAGCAATATTCTGCTTTTGTTGTTTATTCGGCAACAGTATCTTGCTTGGGGGATTTCCAGCTCACTGTTCCGTTATTCAAACTATATAGTACCCTCATTACGACTTATAGTCATTTTTATCGGTTTGGAAACTTGTAGCGGTGAACCCAGTCAATTCAAGTTCTCATTCTCCATAGCTTAAGAAAACATCATTAGTTCGTCTAAGATACTTAAGGATGTTCTTAACATCATGTTGTAAATTCTTATAATATTCAGGGGTGGTTTTGTCTTTTTGGCATAAAAGAGTGCAAGGGAAGGACACAATCCTTAGGAGGGTTGTATCTCACCCCAAGGGGTGCCCTATTGGCACCCCTCCATGCCATATAAAAGAAAAACTTATATCTCATAATCAAAGAATGAAAATCCAGTTTTGAGAGTAATATTGTGTTTTGTTTGGTTTTGTGGAGAGAGTACAACCATTTTCCTAGTTTAGATACTTGTCAAGGTGTGCTCCTTGGACAAGAAGGAACCAAGATCCTGGGAGAACATTGGCTGATTGCGTATCCGTAAAGCACCAGTGACGGGGCCAATAAGTTCTTAAAGACAGAGGATTATCTCGATTTGGATTCATATTTACAATTTCCAGGTTTTTCTGTTTTAGGGTTTTATAGTATCTAGATCTACTTTTGGATGTTTGATCTGTTTGTTTGCATGTTGTATTGTTGTTTAATGACACTAAATTATTCCAACAATCTTAAGAACTTATTGGTATCATGTTATTAGATAGTAATTTGCATGTTAGGGTTTGAATATTTTCTGGAAAATTCGGACTGTGCATGAAAAATCCGTAGGGCGTTCGAACGCCCGACGCACGCGAAGGCATAAATTTGAAAATTCGTAAGAACGTTCGAACGCGTCTTTAAACACAACTCGAACGCAAGCCTTATGTCTTAGAACGTTCGAACGCGTCCTAAACGCAACTCGAACGTGAACTCTCTGGAATCATTCCGTTCGAACGCGTTCTCGAACGCTATATGAACGTGAACTCTCTGGAATCATTCCGTTCGAACGCGTTATCAAACGCTACTCGAACGTGAACTCTCTGGAAACACATCGTTCGAACGCGTTATAAAACACAACACGGACGCACACACACTGGACAGTCTCGTTCGAACGTAGATACGAACGTGACACTAACGAAATAGTCATGTAATACTTATAAACTTGGTATTATTTAATATTAACTTGGTTAATCATATACTGTAAACACATTAATCTTGGTAGTATAGATTTAAGTCATTATTAAGTTGTTCAATTATCACAAGCATTCACATAGTGATAAAGTTGAGATTAATTGTGTGTTGCATAATTGGTTGAGAATTTAAAGTGTAATTTTACACAAGTAATTCCATCCAATCTTGATTGACATATATATCTACATTTATCGTATATCACTTTGAACAAGGTCATTCTTTGATCGTTATGCAATTTGTCTTTCGTAGACTAATTGACCTGTTGATTTTCCAGTTACATATGGCTAGCGGAAATATCATGGTACCGGTCTCTCACGGAGAAAAACCGAGAAATTTGGTGGGGCAAATTTCAAACAATGGCAGAGCAAGATGCTGTTCTACCTGACAACTCTCCAGTTGGCAAAATTCATCAAAGATCCTCCGGGTCCTGTGGAGGGTGAATCCGAATTGGCCAAGGAAGAGCGAGAACAGACTTGGATGTCTGGAGACTTCTTATGCAAGAACTACCTTTTGGGTGGTCTTGACAATACCTTGTACAATGTGTACCAAGGCATGACTTCTGCGAAGATTCTCTGGGAATCTCTAGAGAAGAAGTATAAAACTGAAGATGCCGGACAAAAGAAATTTGTCGTGGGTAGGTTCCTGGACTACAAGACGGTAGATTCAAGGACGGTGATGTCTCAGTTGGGTGAACTGCAATTGATCATTCATGAAATACTGGATGAGGGAATGAAACTTTGTGAGACGTTTCAAATTGCCGCCATAATTGAAAAGTTGCCTCCATCATGGAAGGACTTCAGGAACTATCTGAAACACAAAAAGAAGCAGATGAGCCTTGAAGACCTCAGTGTTCGATTGAGAATCGAGGAGGACAACAGGATGTTCGAGAAGGCCAGCTACAAGACTCTGGAGTCTAAGGTCAACATCATTGAGGGTGTAAAGGGTAGCAAAAAGAGAAAGAACAGTGGAGCTGACTCTGGGAACAAGAAGTTCAAGGGAAAATGCTACAACTGTGGAAAGAGCGGTCATATGTCAAAGGACTACAGGAACAAGAAGTCTCAGGACAAGGGCAAGAAAAAGAAAAATGAGGCCCATGTCACTGAAGGTGAGCAGCTGACTGATGATATCTCAGAGATGGAACTATCAGCAGTGGTAACCGAAGCCAACATAGTTGGGAATCCGAGAGAATGGTGGGTAGACACTGGGGCTACTCGTCAATCTGTGCAGACAGTAAAATGTTTTCCATGTACCATAAGGTCGATGGCGGCGATCATCTGACAATGGGAAACTCGTCTACCTCTCAGGTAGTTGGACAAGGCACAGTGGTTCTGAAGATGACATCCGGAAAGGAGCTAACATTGAAGAATGTACTGCACGTTCCAGATATTCGGAAGAACTTGGTTTCGGGCTCTCTTCTTAGTAAGGCTGGTTTTAAGCTTGTATTTATTTCTGACAAGTTTGTATTGAGTAAGAATGATATGTATGTAGGAAAATGATACCTAACTGAGGGCCTTTTCAAGCTAAATGTAATGACTGTTAATCGTGCTATTAATAAAGTTAGTTCGTCTGCTTATATTATTGTGTCACAAAATGTATGGCATGGGAGGTTAGGACATGTTAATTATGATACCATGCGTAAATTAATTAACATGGACCTTATACCTAAATTTGCAATTGATAGCCAACATAAGTGTGAAGCATGTGTTGAAGCAAAAATGCATAGAACATCATTTCATTCTATAGAACGTAGTTCTGAACCGCTAGAACTTGTACATACTGATGTATGTGACATGAATATTGTGCAAACAAGAGGCGGTAAAAAGTACTTTGTCACTTTTATCGATGACAGCACAAGATTCTGTTATGTGTACTTGTTGAGAAGCAAAGCTGAAGCAATTGAGAGCTTCGTACACTATAAGAACGAAGTTGAAAACCAACTTGGCAAGAAAATCAAAAGAATCATGAGTGATAGAGGCGGTGAATACATTTCACCATTCGGTGAATATTGTTCTGTGCACGGAATTATTCACGAAACCACTGCTCCTTATTCTCCTGAACAGAACGGAATTGCGGAGCGCAAAAACCGAACGTTGAAATAAATGATGAACGCCATGTTGACAAGTTCGGGTCTACCCCAGAACTTGTGGGGGAAGCCTTGCTTTCCGCGAACTACGTTCTGAACAAGCTTCCTCACAGAAGATTAGACAAGACACTATATGAATTGTGGAAAGGTTTCGTACCTTCCTACAAATACCTCAAAGTGTGGGGGTGTCTTGCCAAAGTAATGGTTCCTAAACCTAAGAAGGTTAGAATAGGACCTAAAACTGTTGATTGTATATTCATTGGATATGCTCGCAACAGTAGTGCGTATCGATTCTTGGTACACAAGTCGGAGATTCCTGACATCAATCCGGAAATGATAATTGAGTCAAGGAATGCGACATTTTTTGAAGAGACGTTTCCTTGTATGGAAAGACATCGCACAGAGTCTCTCAAAAGAACAGTTGATACTGTCAATGACAGTGATCAAGTTGACCAAGAATCAGATCAACGTGTAAATGCTAAGACAATCGAGCCTAGACGTAGCAAAAGAGCAAGAATGTCTAAGTCGTTTGGTCCCGATTTTCTGACATACTTGTTAGAAAATGAGCCTCAAAGCTATAAAGAAGCTATGGCTTCTCTGGAGGCACCTCTTTGGAAAGAGGCTATTAACAGTGAGATTGATTCAATCCTACAGAACCATACTTGGGAGTTGGTTGATCTTCTGCCAGGTTGTAAGCCGCTGGGCTACAAATGGATATTCAAAAGAAAGATGAAAACGAATGGATTAATAGATAAGTATAAGGCAAGACTTGTCATAAAAATTTATAGACAAAAGGAAGGCTTTGATTACTTTGACACCTATTCACCAGTGACTCGCATCACATCGATAAGAATGCTCATAGCCATAGCAGCTATGTTTGGTCTTGAAATACATCAAATGGATGTAAAGACGGCATTCTTGAATGGTGAATTGGATGAAGAGATTTACATGGAACAACCAGAAGGGTTTAGTGTTCCTGGACAAGAACAGAAGTTGTGCAAACTTGTAAAATCCTTGTACGGATTAAAATAAGCACCGAAACAATGGCATGAGAAATTTGACAAAGAAATGTTGTCAAATGGGTTCAAAACCAATGAGTGTGATAAGTGTGTGTACACCAAATCAACTCAAAAAGGATATGTCATTGTGTGTCTCTATGTAGACAATATGCTGATATTTGGTAGTAATCATGAAATGATTCTGTCTACCAAAGAAGTGTTATCCAGCAGATTTGATATGAAAGATATGGGGATAGCTGATGTGATCCTAGGAATAAAGATTTCTAGGACATCAGACGGATATATATTATCACAGACTCATTATATTGAGAAGATACTCGATAAATATATCTAAGGGGATCTAAATGTGGCTAAAACCCTTGTAGACCTAACTCTTCATTTATCAAAGAATACTGGTTCAAGCATATCGTAATTAGAGTATTCGAGAATCATCGGAAGTCTGATGTATCTCATGAATTGCACACGACCTGATATCACTCAAGTTGTGAATCGGCTTAGCAGATATACGAGCAATCCAGGACACAACCACTAGAAAGCCATAGTAAGAGTTTTGAGGTATCTGAGAGAAACTTCAAAATATGGGCTGCATTACGAGAGATATACTGCTGTACTCGAGGGATACAACGATGCTAACTGGATATCTGATACGGTGGATTCCAAATCCACGAGTGGATTTGTTTTCACACTTGGTAATACAGCCGTGTCATGGAAATCCTCGAGGCAACCATGTATTGCCCGGTCTACTATGGAATCAGAGTTCATAGCGTTAGACAAAACAGCGGAAGAAGCAGAATGGCTTAGAAACTTCCTGGAGGATATTCCTAGTTGGCCCAAACCGGTGCCAGCGATTAGCATACATTGTGATAGCCAATCGGCGATTGGGAGAGCCCAAAATACAATGTATAATGGTAAGTCTCGAAACATACGTCGGAGACATAATACCATACGTCAACTACTCTCTAGTGGCATAATAACGATCGATTATGTTAAGTCGAAGGAAAACCTAGCGGATCCACTAACTAAAGGTTTACCTCGAGAGCAAGTTGAGAAGTCATCGAGGGGAATGGGCTTGAAGCCTATCATCTAAGAATTGTCACTGTGGAAACCCAACCTAGTTGACTGGAGATCCCAAGATCTAGGTTCAAAAGGGACAACAGAAACTTTGTGCAATTCAACACAAGCACTGAAGAGTTTCGTACTCTTGCCCATTCCGATAATGACGCCGAGTGCTGTCTGTCATTGGTTAGGATAAGCTAAGGCTTTTAATGATCACTATATTAGGAGATGAGTCCTAATGGGGGTAAAGACAGATTACCTCTTCATAGTAGATCACCTATTTCAAGTAAGAAGTGAGGTCGCTTCCATGGGAACCTTTAAAGGCGGGTTACCCTAAAGTGCTTGATGAAAACCAGGACCGCTGTTCAGGGCCGAAATGAACACAACCGTAGAACGGAAAAATGGTCAAATTAAAGCTGTGTGTTGGCAATTGTCTTGGTTTACACCAACGGCAGAACAGTTCAAGACTATGGGTCACTGGTTTGCCAAGTAAATCCGATTGTCACTCACTAGGAAAGGGTCAAGGCGAAAGCTACCTATTTCAATGCAGCTTTAGTTCATGGAAACTCTCTCTAGTGTCGTCTAGAATATTACAAGAATTGTGGGGGATTGTTGTAAATTCTTATAATATTCAGGGATGGTTTTGTCTTTTTGGCATAAAAGGGTGCAAGGGAAGGACACAATCCTTAGGAGGGTTGTATCCCACCCCAAGGGGTGCCCTATTGGCACCCCTCCATGCAATATAAAAGAAAAACTTATATCCCATAATCAAAGAATGAAAATCCAGTTTTGAGAGTAATATTGTGTTTTGTTTGGTTTTGTGGGAGAGTACAACCATTTTCCTAGTTTATATACTTGTCAAGGTGTGCTCCTTGGACAAGAAGGAACCAATATCCTGGGAGAACATTGGCTGATTGCGTATCCGTAAAGCATCAGTGACGGGGCCAATAAGTTCTTAAGGACAGAGGATTATCTCGACTTGGATTCATATTTACAATTTCCAGGTTTTTCTGTTTTAGGGTTTTATAGTATCTAGATCTACTTTTAGATGTTTGATCTGTTTGTTTGCATGTTGTATTGCTGTTTAATGACACTAAATTATTCCAACACATCAATCCAGTGACTATCACTTGGATTGGCCTGATTGTGACTCCTTATGCTCAAAGCATATGAGACACCAGGTCACGTACATTTCTTTCAATGTACGAGTTCTCGGAGAGTGTCAATAACTTTTAGATCTATCTCAGTGGATCTTTATTCCTAGAATAAAGGTTGTCTCTCCCAATTATTCTACGGAGAATTTTCATGAAAGCCAAGATTTTACCGATTGTAATATGGGAATATCATCTCCAAGAAATGATATATCATCATTATTTAGGACAATCACTATCAGTGCGCTCCCACTAAGCTTCTTATATACACAAGAATCATATCTGTTTTGAATTAAATCATACACCATTATGATTACATCAAAACATCAGTTCCAAGAACACAATGCTTTCTTCAATCCATAAATTGATTGATTTAACTTGCAAACCTTGTTTGCTTGTTTAGGTACGATAAAATCGCCAGGATGTTGTAAACATCCTCCAAAAGGTTTCCGTTTAAAGAAAGTGATTTTTGACCTTCAGCTACCATATTTCATAAAATGAAACATGCAGCATTAGCAAGCATTATCCGAATGGATTTAACCATGGCAACAAGTAAAAGATTTCGTCGTAATCGACACAATGTTGATAACGATACCTTTTTCGCTACAAGCCTAGCTTTGTACGTTGGTATGTTGCCATCCATTTATGTCTTCCTTGAAAACTCATATAGTGCCAATAGGAACAATGCCTTCCGGTACATCAACCATTGTCCAAACTTTATTGGTATACATGGAATCCATTTCGAACATTATGGCACTTTACCATAAATAGGTTGTCGATACCTTGTATCACTTCCTCATACGTAGTCAGTTCGTATTCCTCAATAAGATTGAAATCGTTATGAGGCGAGATCAGAAACTCATACTTCCCAGGTTGTTTTCTGACTCTCTCCAACTACGCAGTTCTTATGTATTCGAAGATTATGGTACAGTTTCATCCCTGATGAACTGTTTGTGTTCCATTAAGGAATCGGTGCCAGGAACAGTATTACTCTGATTTTCATCGAGTTTTACTTTCCTCCCACTTACCACTGAATATAGGTATTCCTCTTAGGAAAACCGCATGGTGAGCAACAATTAAATTGTTCTCTTGTGAGTTGTATAAGTACTATACTTTGGTTTCCCTAGGATAACCCACAAATTATGCACTTATCCAATTTGGGTTCTAGTCTGGTATCATCCAAACATATGCCTAGCATTCCCAAATCTTCAAGAATGAGAAAACCTGGTTTCTTTCCTGTTCATATCTAATATGAAGTCTGTCAAACGGAGTTTTATGGAACCTTATTCAAAATAAGTTTTGCACTGATTAATGTGTATCCCTTGAAGGAAAATGGTAGCTCAGAGCGACTCATAATTAATCTTATCATGTCCAATAAAATTCAGTTTCTCCGTTTGGACACACCGCTCAATTGAGGTGTTCCGGGAGGAGTCCACATTGAAAGAATGTTATACTCTTTCAAGTAGTCGAGAAATTTATTGCTTAAGTATTTTCCACCATGGTCTAACCGTGATGGTTTAGTAATTTAGTCGGTCTGTATGTCTACTTCGTGTCGAAACTCTTTGAATTTATCAAAAGTTTCTGATTCGTGTTTCAAAAGAAACACATAACCATAATGTGATGCCACATCCGTAAAGATTACGAAGTGTTCATATCCACCTCTAGCCTAGCTAGACATGGGCCCACTAATGTCACTATGAACGAGGGCTAACAGATCGATGGCACTTACACTTTTACCGAGTAAAAAGTGTTTTAGGCACTTTGCCTTTTTAAACTAAATTCGTAGACATCATTTGATTAGAATCAAATCCGTCATAGTATCCACTCTTCAAAAGTGTGGATATACGAGTCTTGTTTAATGTGTCCTAGACAACAATGCCACAAATAAGTCTCATCTGATTAATTCAGTTTGAGCTATTTTTTTGTCATGTCATACGTTTGAGATTCATTTATATTCAAAATATAAATGTTGTTATTCACATCTAATGTGTTTATCTCAATATCATCTTTATAAAATAAAACAGTTTAGTGTTATAGAATATAAAGGTATACCCGCAACGGGTTAAACTTAGATATAGAGATAATGTTCTAGTCAAACTAGGTACATTATAATAGTTTCCTAATTTAAGTACATACCAAAAAGGTAGTTCCTAAACTTAGGTTTCTACGGTTAAAACAGTGACTCTCGTCCTGTTTCCGACTCGCAGGTCTATCTCAACCGAAGTCAGTGTTAGACATTATGTCCCATAGCGTCACTGTTTGTAAATGATATTGTATTATTGTACAAAATTAACTATGTGATAATGAAATTGCCTTTTGCCGTTTTGTAATATTATTTACTTTGACTTAAAATGGCGAAAGTCCATATGATTAGTACTGGACTGAAATGATATGAGACAGTATCAGTCCCCAAAGTTTAATCATTAAATATCCCTAGTCGTAGTATTATCGAGACTGGACATCGATAATGCGGAATAGACTAGTATTGCGCTTGTGCACGTTGTGAGGGCACAACGGCATAGTTCTCATATTTTAAGTATTGGATACTTATGCAAGTGCGATAGGAGGTTGTGTTTTACCGATGGTACGGAAAACAGCTTCGCTCTGGATAGACCCCGCGAATCCCATTGGTAGTATGTCTACGTGTCTATGGGAGGCCGCATCAGGGTAGGTGTATATGGTCTTAACCTGAGA
Organism: Zanthoxylum bungeanum; assembly: GCA_019454045.1. NCBI lineage: Eukaryota > Viridiplantae > Streptophyta > Magnoliopsida > Sapindales > Rutaceae > Zanthoxylum > Zanthoxylum bungeanum. The sequence continues at coordinate 20,080 of SKCR01012017.1, forward strand.
CTTACATCGCTAGTACTTGCGACAATCGGTAAACTTTAGTTTTGGTGGTTGGGGACCTTAACCGGTTCTGTGTACACCTCTTCTGGGTTTATCGAGAATCGTAGTGTACTGGATGTGATGTCAAGATGGAAGTATCGCTTCAGACATATGGAGGTGATGATCACGCAGGACACAGAACTAGTACTCTATAAAAGGTTGCAACCGTCGGGACAATATGACAAGGTCAGGATTGTCCGATTTAAAGAGACTAGTTGCTTGATGTCCGATATATGTTTCGTACGGGGCAGACACATCTCCAGCCCCAGGCCTAGCATGTGATCATCCGATACTGGATCGATGTACGAATACTACGGTATACTACGCCTGATACAGATCTTATATTCCTATAAGAATATTTCTGGAGAATTGGGTAGGCATGGCGCTTTGCTAGAAGCCAACCTTGTCTTGTAAATCGGTAAAGACGTAGTACGAGGTACGTACGTGTTCGGATTATCCGACGACCGGTTTACTGCCAAAATATCCGGAGATCTCTTGGGTCGCTTCCTGAAGATTCACCTATGATATTTGATTCGGACTTAATTAATCTTGGATTAATTGCGGAGAAACTTTATCTTGGATAAAGTGCCTAATTTAGAGAGAGAACGATTAATTTGGAATTAATCGATAAAATTATTGTATTCGATATAATAATCGAAATTCGATTTCGACGCGAAATTAAAATTAGATTTTAATTCGGGCATACGAGTTAATTTAGAATTAATTCGTAAGCGACGTAAATAATAATTTCGCTAGGAGCGATTATTTATTTAAATCCGATTTAATTAACGTCGCGACGCAAGTTCGTATTTCGGAAATATCGAACCCGAACGCGTGAGTGAACGTGGGCCCACTTAATTTGGGAACGTGTGGGGCCCCATGACACTTGTCATTATATGCATTATTTTATTGATAAGGCATTGCATGTTAATAGTGTACAAACACTCTAAGGCATTGCATGGTGATAGTGTGCATTACACTCAAAGGCTTTGCATGGAGTTTGAGTGTTTGACACTCTAAGCCATTGCATGGTTTATGTCATAGATTTATTATTATTTAATAAATTATAACATAAATATAAATTGATTTTTGGTAAAACAAAGATCAATTAAGACTTTACACAAAATCTCTCTTCTCTCTCAAATTGCCGAGAACTCCATTGACAAGGGCAAGGAAGATTTGATCTTCTATTTCTCCAATTTTGCTAGCACAAGCAGGGATCAAAAGAGGTGATAGGGAAACCATCAAAGCTTGGAATACAAAAGCTTGGAGCTTCAAGTCTTCTTCCTCCTCTTGGCCGAATCTTCCAACACTTGGAGCTTCCACCATTTGATCATCTTCTCATCACATAGCTTTGTAAGTATGATTCCGCCATGCTTCAAGTCTTTTATATATATTCATTTATAGTATTTCATGAATGCTTAATCTTTCCTTGGGACATATTAGAAACCAACAATGGTATCATTGAGCTAGGTTTAAGCATGAAATACTTTAGGTTAAAATTTGATAAAATTGGTTGAAGCATGTTCTTGTGAAATTTGATGAATAAGTATGCTTGCATGTATATAGAATGATGTTATATGGTCAATTTTTGAAAAATGCATTGGATGATTTTTCCCCAAAATTTTAACCTTGGCCGAATGGGTGTGATAAAATTGGTTAAAGCATGTTCTTGTGAAATTTGATGAATAAGTATGCTTGCATGTATATAGTAGAATGATACATGGAATCAATTTTATGAAAAATGCATTGGATGATTTTTCCCCAAAATCTTAACCTTGGCCGAATGGCATGAAGAAATTGATATAAGCATGTTCTTATGAAATTTGATTAATAAGTATGCTTGCATGTGTATAACATGATGTTATATGGAATCAATTTTATGAAAAATGCATTGGATGATTTTTCCCCAAATTCATGCCTTGGCCGAATGTGTTGCTACTTGGAGTGGATTGGATTTTTTTTTTGTGTTTAAGATCATTGGATGACTTAGAACGTCTATGGGACGTAGATTAGTAATTCAATCGGATTGAAAAACAAATCGACACAAAAAACTCACCTTGGCCGAATGTACTAAGACATGTAAAGGAGTTGATTTTTTGTTAAAATTAATGTTGGACATTTATTTTGAACAATACATGATTAATAAATTAAATGGGTATTTTTTGAAATATTTGGTTTAATATATTAATCTTGGTATTACACTTTAATTAATTGGACTTTAATGTTTGGAATATTAAATTTAATTAATGGGCTTAATTGGTGAATTGGGCTTTTAATATTGTATTTGGGCATAATGGGCTTGGTTGGACCAAGTAGATTTGGGCCAAATGGATTGGATCCAATTTGGGCCTAAATCACTCCATTAAGTCCAAATATAATATAATGGGCTTTAATATTTAATTGGGCCTTATGGGCTTGAAATTGGTTTTATGGCACTTAAGGGTGATTCCTTATTTGGGCTTGGTAATTGGGTATGACCCACATTGACCAAAGCCCAAGCCTTAATAAATCAATTGAAAGCCCATTTGACTTGAATTAAATTAAACATTGGATGTTAGTTGGGCTTTGAGACCCAATAGAATTGGATTTAGAATCTAAGTCTTTAAAGCACATTAAAAGTGTAAACATTTAATTTGGAATTAAATAATTGAATTAGTATTGAATACGAATTAAATTAGATTTAATTAGTAGTTCGATATAATTCGCGAATTCGTACCTTATGTACTTATTCTAAATCGAGTTGGACTCGCGCAAAATCAAACCATTGTTTGAACATTGGATGATCACTTAACAAAGACTAATTAATTGGATTAGATTGGTTGTAAAAGCATGTCTTGTTTGAATATATATGTATGTGATGAATGAATAGTGTATATCGGATGGATATTAGAAGGGAAAGGGTAATTTTAGAAATTATTGTAAATTTGGAATTTATAAATTGGACCTGCGTGTCCAGCCTTATCTCTTTATCTCTTTGTATTCTCTTCTCTCCTCTATTCCCCTCAATGTAAATGAGGTTTCTCTTATTTATTATGTAATTGGGTAGAAGTAGAATAGTGCTAACGGGGAGAGGAAAGGGAGTGATTTGTTCTAGGAACAAGTTGTTTATATATCCATCCGCATCACTATTACTTACTTTACGCGCGCTTTATGATGTTTTAGAAGCATGCTTAAGGGTGTATGATGATGAGACCTAACAAAGATAAATTAATTGGTTGCCAATTACGCAAAAATCCCTCAACAATATTAAGCGATTTTCCTTCCGTTGAATGATTCTTTCTCAAGATCCGAAATTGGCATTGGTTTGTTGGCCAAAGTCAAGACCTTTGTCAATTGAGGATGTGTTTGAATCATGAGAGTTTTGTTCCACATCGGTGTCCTGTCCAAGTTGTGATTTGTTGGCCAAAGTCAAGATCACTTCTTGTCCATCGACATTGATTACGAAATTTTCCTTGTCAATGGGTCCCGCTTAACTGGAATCATTAGGTTTGTTGTGCCAAAGCCAAGGCTTAGTTGATTCAGAGGAATGGTTAGGAAAATGTATTAGATACATTGACATATGTATTAGATATATATGTTTCGGACTTGGATGTCCACCTACCGGATCTAGGAATTGGATGGGATCCAATTGATCTTCGAGATCTACCTAGTTAAATATCATACAACTTGTTGGCCAAAGTCAAAGTTGTGTGTTATTTAACGGGATCCTAGCCCACTAGGAAATTCGATTTCCCGAGTTCTCTACAGAGGGTTAGAAACTTGAAGAAAATAGTGGGAGGCTATTATTGAATTTGCAATTTCATTCAAATATTTAGCCTTACGCGTCTTTCAAAATTATTTCGTCAATATTTTAAATAATTAGTTGGACTAATATATTGTTATTTTTATATGTAACAGTTTGACTGTACCCATAACATCGTTGACTTTATAGTTGGACTATAGTTGTCAAGATGATTGGCAAAGGTAATATCCGCGACATAATCATGGGCGATAATGTCTTCAAAGGGACAAACTTTGCCGACTGGGAAATGAACCTCAAGATAGTGCTTGGGGCTGAGAGGATACTGTATACTATTCAGAGACCTCTCCCGCCTAAACCCACTGAGCCACTGGAGCTAGAGTTATGGAAAACTCATAGTGATGATTGTGACCAAGCTCAGTCAGTTATGGCTAGCTGCAATGACTCAGCATTTCAGACGCCAGAATAGGGATTTGGATCCCTATAACATGATGGCAAGATTGCGTGATCTTCACCGCACCAATAAGCGGATGAAGAGGTACGAGCTAGTAAGGAAACTCTTCCGCTCCCGGATGACAGACGGCGCATCAGTTGAAGCCCACGGGGCTCAAATGATTGCCGATATTGATGAGTTGGCCAATATGGGAATAGTCTTGGAGGCTGATCTGACTATAGATATGATCTTGCAGTCACTTCCTGATACTTGGAAACAAATCATAGTCAACTACAAGTTGATGGATACTGACGACACTCTTGGAGAGTTGTTGTCTGTGCTGAAGGAGTCCGAAAGGGAACTCCTAAAGGGGAGCAAGCGCGAGGCGCATTTTGCATTGACCTCTCATGCGCCAAAGGGTGGCCCCAAGGCAATTGGAGGTGCAAGGAAGAAGAAGTTCAAGAAGAAGGGTAAAGGCAAGTTGACAGTGGCTTCTAGGAAGCCAAAGGACAAATCTCGGGACATCTGCCTTAACTGCGGCAAGAGGGGTCACTGGAAACGTGACTGCCGAATGAGCATTGTGCAGAGGGAGGATATCAAGGCTGGCAAGGCCATTGCCTCTGGTATGTTTGTTATTGAGATAAATATGAATACTTCTAGTTTTAAAAATTGGATTTTTGATTCTGGTTGTGGTGCTCATATTTGTACTGATGTGCAGGATCTGCATGATAGCAGGGTGCTGGCATCAGGGGAGATGGATCTACGGGTCGGAAACGGAACACCAGTTGCTGTTTTGGCCGTAGGGACTTTTGTTTTAGTACTGCCCTCAGGGCATGAACTTAAACTTTTGAACTGTTATTTTGTGCCTAGTTTAACTAGGAATTATATCTGTATCCTTGTTAACCCAGCAGGGTTACACTTTTGTATTCAGGAACACAGGGTGTTATTTATATAAAAATGATACAGAAATTTGCACAGCTGTTGCAAATAACGGTCTTTATATTTTGAATATAAATGAATCTCCTAAAATGACAAACAAAAGGCTCAAAAGGAGTAATCTAAAAGATGAAGCTTATATGTGGCATTGTCGTCTAGGACACATCAACAAGACTCGCATATCCACACTTTCAAAGAGTGGGTACTTGGACGAATTTGATCCCAATTCATATGACGTCTGCGAATCTTGTCTTTTAGGCAAAATGCCTAAATCACCTTTTAGCGGTAAAGGTGAACGTGCCACAGAACTGTTAGCTCTCGTTCATACTGACGTATGCGGGCCCATGTCTAGCCAGGCTAGAGGTGGATTTCACTACTTCGTAACCTTTACAGATGATGCATCTCGTTACGGTTATGTGTATCTTATGAGACACAAGTCGGAAACTTTTGAGAAATTCAAAGAGTTTCGACACGAAGTGGAGAAACAAACAGGGATGAGTATAAGACATTACGGTCAGACCGTGGTGGCGAATACTTAAGTTATGAGTTTCAAGATTACTTGAAAGAATATGGTATTCTTTCACAGTGGACTCCTCCTGGAACACCACAATTAAACGGTGTGTCCGAACGGAGAAACCGCACCTTGTTGGACATGGTGAGGTCAATGATGAGTCGCACTGAGCTACCAATATCCTTCTGGGGATACGCATTAAACAGTGCTATACTTATTTTGAATAAGGTACCGTCGAAGTCTGTTGAACAGACCCATATGAGATATGGACAGGAAGGAAACCAGGTTTCTCTTTCCTAAGATTTGGGGATGCTGGGCATATGTTAAACGTTTGGAAGGCACCAAACTTGAACCCAAATCTGATAAATGCCTTTTCGTTGGATATCCTAGGGAAACCAAAGGATATTACTTCTATTACCCACAAGAGAACAAAGTATTTGTTGCTCTACATGCGGTTTTCCTTGAGAAGGATTCCTAAATGCAGTGGTAAGTGGGAGGAAAGTAGAACTCGATGAAGATCGTAGTGATACTGTTCCTTCCTGGCAATGAATCAACGACGGAACAAGAACAGACCATCCGGGATGAGTCTGTACCACAAACTTCACATACACAAGGACCGCGTAGGTCGGAGAGAGTCAGAACAGTACCTGAGAGGTATGGGTTCCTGATCTCACCTCATATAGATATTAATCTTATTGAGGATAATGAGCCGGCTACGTATGAGGAAGCGATACAAAATATCGATTCCGCTTTATGGCAAGAAGCCATGAAGTCCGAGATGGATTCCATGTACGCCAACCAAGTTTGGACACTGGTTGATGCACCAGAAGGCGTAAAGCCTATTGGATGCAGATGGATCTTCAAGAAGAAGACCGACATGGATGGCAACGTACAAACGTACAAGGCTAGGCTTGTAGCGAAGGGGTATCGTCAACAATATGGTATTGATTATGACGAAACCTTCTCACCCGTTGCCATGATTAAATCCATTCGGATAATGCTTGCAATAGCTGCATATTTCGACTTCGAGATATGGCAATGGACGTTAAAACCGCTTTCCTTAACGGAAACCTTTTGGAGGATGTTTATATGCAACAGCCTGACGGTTTTATCGTACCTAGACTTGCAAACAAGGTTTGCAAGTTAAATCGATCCATTTATGGATTGAAGCAAGCATCACGGTCATGGAATCAGCGTTTTGATGAGATCATAAAGGAATATGATTTCGTGCAAAACGCAGATGACCCTTGTGTATACAAGAAGGTTAGTGGGAGAGCACTTACTTTTATTGTCCTTTATGTCGACGACGTATTGCTTATAGGCAATGACATTCCCATGCTAACGTCGGTGAAAGCTTGGCTTTCATTAAAATTCTCCATGAAAGATCTGGGAGAAGCAGCCTTTATTCTTGGAATAAAGATCTACAGGGATAGATCTAGAAAGCTGCTTGGACTCTCCCAGAGTACATACATTGATAAAGTGTTGAAGAGATTCAACATGGAACAATCCAAGAGGGGATTGGTTCCAATGGTACGTGGTACCTCTCTGTCTAAGGACATGTGTCCTAAGACTCAGGAAGAGAGAGACCACATGAGTCGGATACCGTTCGCCTCGGCAGTCGGATCGATCATGTATGCCATGATATGTACACGACCTGATGTCTCATATGCTTTGAGCATGTGCAGTCGCTATCAGGCCGATCCAGGTGAAGGTCACTGGATAGCAGTTAAGAATATCCTTAAGTATCTTAAACGAACTAAGGATGCTTTCTTAATTTATGGAGGTGGAGAACTTGCGGTATCTGGGTATACCGATGCAAGTTTCCAAACCGACAAGGATGACTACAAGTCGCAATCCGGGTACATTTTTTGCTTGAATAACGGAGCAGTGAGCTGGAAATCTTCCAAGCAAGATACTGTTGCCGATTCAACAACAGAAGCGGAGTACATCGCTGCATCTGAAGCAGCAAAGGAGGCAGTTTGGATCCGAAAGTTCCTAATCGGATTAGGAGTAGTTCCGTTAGCAGCTGAGCCCGTTCCATTGTATTGTGACAATAACGGGGCTATAGCACAGGCTAAGGAACCAAGGTCTCATCAACGGTCCAAGCATGTTCTTCGACGTTATCATCTGATTCGGGAGATTATACATCGTGGCGATGTAAAAGTCGAGAAGGTCACATCAGATGACAACATTGCAGATCCGCTGACGAAAGCTGTTCTACAGCAAGTTTTTGAACGACACATACATAGTTCGGGTATTAGATGCTTGAGTGACTGGCTATAGGCCAAGTGGGAGATTGTTAGACATTATGTCCCATAGCGTCACTGTTTGTAAATGATATTGTATTATTGTACAAAATTAACTATGTGATAATGAAATTGCCTTTTGCCGTTTTGTAATATATTATTTACTTTGACTTATAAATGGCGAAAGTCCATATGATTAGTACCTGGACTGAGAATGATATGAGACAGTATCAGTCCCCAAAGGTTTAATCATTAAATATCCCTAGTCGTAGTATTATCGAGACTGGACATCGATAATGCGGAATAGACTAGTATTGCGCTTGTGCACGTTGTGAGGGCACAACGGCATAGTTCTCATATATTTAAGTATTGGATACTTATGCAAGTGCGATAGGAGGTTGTGTTTTACCGATGGTACGGAAAACAGCTTCGCTCTGGATAGACCCCGCGGAATCCCATTGGTAGTATGTCTACGTGTCTATGGGAGGCCGCATCAGGGTAGGTGTATATGGTCTTAACCTGAGACTTACATCGCTAGTACTTGCGACAATCGGTAAACTTTAGTTTTGGTGGTTGGGGACCTTAACCGGTTCTGTGTACACCTCTTCTGGGTTTATCGAGAATCGTAGTGTACTGGATGTGATGTCAAGATGGAAGTATCGCTTCAGACATATGGAGGTGATGATCACGCAGGACACAGAACTAGTACTCTATAAAAGGTTGCAACCGTCGGGACAATATGACAAGGTCAGGATTGTCCGATTTAAAGAGACTAGTTGCTTGATGTCCGATATATGTTTCGTACGGGGCAGACACATCTCCAGCCCCAGGCCTAGCATGTGATCATCCGATACTGGATCGATGTACGGAATACTACGGTATACTACGCCTGATACAGATCTTATATTCCTATAAGAATATTTCTGGAGAATTGGGTAGGCATGGCGCTTTGCTAGAAGCCAACCTTGTCTTGTAAATCGGTAAAGACGTAGTACGAGGTACGTACGTGTTCGGATTATCCGACGACCGTATTTACTGTACTGCCAAAATATCCGGAGATCTCTTGGGTCGCTTCCTGAAGATTCACCTATGATATTTGATTCGGACTTAATTAATCTTGGATTAATTGCGGAGAAACTTTATCTTGGATAAAGTGCCTAATTTAGAGAGAGAACGATTAATTTGGAATTAATCGATAAAATTATTGTATTCGATATAATAATCGAAATTCGATTTCGACGCGAAATTAAAATTAGATTTTAATTCGGGCATACGAGTTAATTTAGAATTAATTCGTAAGCGACGTAAATAATAATTTCGCTAGGAGCGATTATTTATTTAAATCCGATTTAATTAACGTCGCGACGCAAGTTCGGTATTTCGGAAATATCGAACCCGAACGCGTGAGTGGACGTGGGCCCACTTTCATTTGGGAACGTGTGGGGCCCACATGACACTTGTCATTATATGCATTATTTTATTGATAAGGCATTGCATGTTAATAGTGTACAAAACACTCTAAGGCATTGCATGGTGATAGTGTGCATTACACTCAAAGGCTTTGCATGGAGTTTGAGTGTTTGACACTCTAAGCCATTGCATGGTTTATGTCATAGATTTTATTTATTTAATAAATTATAACATAAATATAAATTGATTTTTGGTAAACAAAGATCAATTAAGACTTTACACAAAATCTCTCTTCTCTCTCAAATTGCCGAGAACTCCATTGACAAGGGCAAGGAAGATTTGATCTTCTATTTCTCCATTTTGCTAGCACAAGCAAGGGATCAAAAGAGGTGATAGGGAAACCATCAAAGAGCTTGGAATACAAAAGCTTGGAGCTTCAAGTCTTCTTCCTCCTCTTGGCCGAATCTTCCACACTTGGAGCTTCCCATTTGATCATCTTCTCATCACATAGCTTTGTAAGTATGATTCCGCCATGCTTCAAGTCTTTTATATATATTCATTTATAGTATTTCATGAATGCTTAATCTTTCCTTGGGACATATTATAGAAACCAACAGTCAGTAATCCGCTAATAAGCAATTCTGCCATCCGTACATATTTAAAAATGTACCACTTCTGAGTTCAAAAATCCAATTTTTAAAACTATAGTGAATTTTTATGACAACAACCTTGAATCCGGAGCCTTGCCCCTGCTTCACTTTCCTTCATGTCTGCCTTGTCCATACGGCAGTTACGCTTCAGTGACTCGTTTTGCCATGTTAGGCAGACATCTTGGATTGTCCTTTTGTCTTCCAAGAAGACTGTGTTGATTTTGCCTTTTCCCTTTTACTCATATCTAGAGTCTTCGGCCAAGCCTTGGCCTCTGGGATGTCGAAATAAGATGCGTTTTGCTCTTTTTGCCCTTTTGCAAGCTCTGGCTCCGTCTCCTGAGCATACATTAACTCTCAAGAGTTTTCTATTGCAATTAGTACTTCTAAGATCTAATATAGATCTATGAGACCTCAATTTCAATATCATACTATAGAAACTAATCCTTAGTTCTGAAAAAGAAATTAAAGACTCTTTGCGGCAAGCATAACGATTGAGCACTAAAGTTATCGTCACATGAATCTTCCAAAGATCATGTTCTACTATTGCTCAGTCCGGGCTTAGGCCCAAGAGGTGCTCAATCAAATAGAGTAACTTCTTATTTCCCAGGACTATCCTAAGTTCTATTCCCCATGTGAAAATTAAAGCCGTTTAAAGACATTTTCTCCCATGATTATGTTTTTAAACGCTAATTTTTCAGTTATCTTGATTGCTATAGTCCAACTATCCAATCAACGATTTCGGGTACAATTGAATATAATGATTACTATAGTCTAACTATATAATCAACTACAATTTGATTGGTTAAATTCAAATATATTGATTACCATAATCCAATTATATAATTAACTATAAATGAAGTAGTTTGAATACAGTCCAACTGTTAAATTTAAAACAACAATTAAATATCAGTCCAACTAATATATATTTAAATGATGACGAAAAATGAAATGAGCGCGTATTGGCAAGTATCTAAACAAAATTGCAAATTTAATACTTGCCTCCCACTATTTTTCGACGAGCCTCTAACCCTCTGTTGAGTACTCGGGAAACCTAGTTTCCAAGTGGGCTATGATCCCGTTAAATAACACACAACCTTGACTTTGGCCAATAAACTGTATGATATTTAACTAGGTAGATCTCTAAGATCAATTGGATCTCATCCAATTCCTAGATCCAGTAGGTGGACATCCAAGTCCGAAACATATATCTAATATATGCCAATATATCTGATATATTCCCTAATCTTTTTCCTCTGAAGCAACTAAGCCTTGGCTTTGGCACAATAAACTTAATGATTCCAGTTAAGCGGGACCCATTGACCTTGGAAAGCTTCGTAATCGATGTTGATGGATAAGAAGTGATCTTGACTTTGGCCAATAAATCACAACTTGGACAAGACATGTGATATGGAACAAAGCCTTCACGATTCAAACACATTCGCGATGGACAAAGGTCTTGACTTTGGCCAACAAACCAGTGTCAATCTTGGATCTTGAGAGAGAATCACTCAATGGAAGGAAAAACACTTAATATTTGTTGAGGGTTTTTCGCGTAATTGGCAACCAATTAATTATCTTTGATTAGGTCTCATCATACACCCTTAAGCATGCATTCTAAAAGCATAATAAGACGCGATAAATAAATTTATAATGATATGCGGATGGATATTTAAAACATTTTGTTCCTATAACAAATCTCTCTCTTTCCTCTCTCCCGCTAGCACTATTCATACTTCTACCCAATTACATAACACTTCTAAAGAAACCTCATTTACATTGAGGGGAATAGGTGAGAAGAGAAATACAAAGAGTCAAGAGGTAATAGGGTGGACACGTAGGTCCAATTTAATAAATTCTAAATTTATTACAATAATTTCCAAAATTGTCTCACACATCTAATATCCATCTGATATACATTATTCATACATCACATCCATGTATTCACACAAAGCATGTTATCAATCAATCTAATCCAATTAATTAATCTGAAATTAATGACCATCCAATGTTCAAACAACGATTTGATTTGCGCGAGTCCAACTCGTTTAAGAATAAGTACTCAAAGTACGAATTCTTGAATTATATCAAACTACAATATTAAATCCAATTTAATTCATATTCAATACTAATTATTTATTTAATTCCAAATTAAATAATTACACTTTTAATGTGCCTTTGCGACTTAGATTCTAAATCTAATCTTAACGGGTCTCAAAACCCAATTAACATCAAATGTCGTTTAATTTAAAATCCAATGGGCTTTCAATTAATTTCTTAAGGCATGGGCTTTGGCAACCAAAGCCCAATCAAGGAATCACCCTATTTGCCAAGAAACCAATTTCGGCCCATTAGGCCCAATTAAACATAAAAGGCTCATTCGTCATATTTGGACTTTGCGGAAATGGTTTTAGGCCCAATTGGATCCAACCAATTCTCCTAAACCATACTTGGCCCAACCAAGCCCATAAAGCCCAAATACAACTTTATAAGCCCAATTCCAAATTTAGCCCAACTAATTAAATTCTAAAATTCCAAATTTCACAGTTCAATGTATTAGCCATAATTAACTACTTAAATCAACATTTCCAAAATACCAATTTACATAATTAATCATGCTTTCTAATTATCAATTCATGTCCAACATAATTGAAGCAAAATCAATCACATTCATGCTTTGAAGCTCACGGCAATTTAGGGACTTTAAATTCGATTTCGATTTTAATCCAATTAAGTCATAAATCAATTTATCCCAAGTCTTTAAACTCATCCAATAATCAAAAGAACAAAAATCATCATGACAATAGGGCTTCTTCAACTCTCGGCTAAGCCAAAAATTGGGGGAAAAATAATCCAATTCAATTTTCATCAAATTGATCATGCATAACTCTAAGTTATCATAATTCAAGCATACGCAATCAAACAATTTCATCAAAACATGCTCAAATCAATTTTACCCAAATTTAAAGTTAAGAACCCTAATTCCAATTTCATGTTTAATCATGGCTCTGATACCATTGTTGGGTTTTCTAGGTCAACCCAAGATCTAATTAAGCAATGAAAAGTGCGAATACAATAAAGTAAAGTAGCGGAAATACTCACTTTGATCGGCTTTTGGATGCGATGAACATAAAAATTATGCTCCAAGCTTTTCCTCCTTGATGAATTCGGCCAAGGTCTCTTTGTGTTGGTCTTCAAGCTCCAAGCTTTGAGAATGGATTCCATGCTCAAGAACGGGTTTCCCTATCACCTTTGTAAGACCTCTTTAGTGTGTTAGCACTTGGAAAAATTTGCCACAAATTGTTTCCTTTGCATCTTGTTCCTCTCGGCCAAGGAGAGAAATAGAGAGAAAAATGGCACAATGTCGAGTGAATGAGAGAGGAGAAAAGAAGAGTGTTGTGTGTTGATTTCCAAAATCAAGTAATTATATACCAAAAATTAATAAAATGGTATATGTCATTCAATCCATCACACTTGTGTGTTTAACACTCAATCACATTACCAACAACTTCCATCAACTTAAAGTGACAAAGTTGACTAGTGATGTGACTTGTGATGTGACTTGTGGGCCCCATTTGATTCAAAATGCGAGTGGGCCCGTAACACATCCCGGGCTCGGGTTCGTTAATTCTGAATTAATGAATTTACCGTTGCGACGTAATTAAATCAAATTTAATTAAATAATTATGCCTAGCAAAATTACTATTCACGTCGCTAGCGAATTAATTCTAAATTAACTTGTTCGCCCGAATTAAAATCTAATTTTAATTCTGCGTCGAAATCTAATTTCGTTTAATATATCGAATATATTATTTTATCGATTAATTCTGAATTAATCGTTCTCTCTCTTTAAATAGTATTTTATCTCAGATAAAATATCTCTGTAATTAATCATAGATTAATTTTCTCTCTCTACTAATTAATCCCAGATTAATTATGCTCGAGTCATACGTCATCGGTGAATCTTCGGGAAGCGACCCATGAGATCCCTGGATATGTTGGCAGTAAATCCGGTCATCGGACTATCCGAACACATACGTACCTAGTACTACGTTTTTACCGATTTACAAGATATGGTTGGCTTCTAGCAAAGCACTGTGCTTACCCAATTCTCCAGAAATATTCTTAAAGGAATATATAATCTATATCAGGCGTAGTATACATACTATTGCGTATTGTGATCCAGTATCGGATGTCACATGCTAGGCCTGGGGCTGGAATTGTGTCTGCCCCGTACGAAACACATATCGGATCTCTGGTAACTAGTCTCTATAATCGGATAAACATGACCTAGTCATATTATCCCGATATCTGCAACATACAAGAGTACCAGTTCCTTATCCTACGTGACCATCATCTCCATATGACTGAAGTGATACTTCCATCTTGACATCACACCCAATACACTACGATTCTCAATATACCCAGAAGAGGCGTACACAGAACTTGTTAAAGCCCTGGCCGACCAAAACTAAAGTATATTGATTGTCGCAAGTATCAGCGATGTAAGTCTCAAGTTAAGACCAAATACATCTACCCTGAATTGGACTTCCATAGACACATAGTCATACTACCAATGAAATTCTGAGGGGTCTATCCAGAGCGAAGCTGTTTCCGTACCATTGGTAAACACAACCTCTTATTACACTTGCATAAGTATCCAATACTTAAATATATGAGAACTATGTCGTTATGCTCCCACACAACGTGCACAAGTGCAATACTAGTCTATTCCGCATTATCGATTTCCAGTCTCGATAATACTACGACTAGGGATATTTTAATGATTAAACCTTAGTGGATTAATATTGTCTCATATCTTATTAATCTGGAACTAATCATATGGACTTTTATCATTTATATATCCCGGTAATCCAATTACAAATGATAAAAGAGCAATTGCCTTTGTCACATAGTTAATTTGTACAACAACACCATGTTCTGTACAAATAGTGATGTTATGGGTCATAATTGTCCAACAATGGGATGTCAGAGAGCAGGTTCACTTTCGGTAAGAGCAGGCCTTAGGTAGAGAGCTTAGTAAATGAAATAGATTCACGTGGAAGGCTCTGCAGAATAGGGAACAGTAGCCGCCTCAGTTTTTTCGCTTTAAATTTAGTATATACATAAGAAGAGGTCTTTTTGTAAAGACACACACACACACATACATAGGGAGCTAAAAACACACATTTACGAAAGAGATAGAGAGAGAGAGAAAGAAATTGAGAGAGCTTTGTAATTCCCTTGTAAAATAGCTTGGCTTCCACATTGACTGACCACAAACAGGTCGGCCTGAGCGTATTTCATTAGTAAAACACCATCCATTTTGTGCTCGTGGACGTGGGCTGGATTTTTTCCGCCGAACCACGTTAACTTCTTGTGTCAATCCGCATGCTTTTCTCCCTCTGCCAAAGTTTTCTTTTGGTTGTCCTCATAACCAAATAAATTCACTGCTGAAAGAAAGTTGAATCCCGGGAATAATATATTTACATTATTGTCCCTGAGACGAAAAACAGCCATCAACAGTTGGCGCCGTCTGTGGGGATCAAACAAGAAGCAACTCGCATTGTGAGATGATGGTGGAAGGCGAAAGCTGTGGTTTTCACAAGCAGCTCAACAGCAGAATAGATGGGAGGGGAAAGAAATGGGAAGAAACAAGACGGAATGGGAGGAAGAAAGGGTCCATATGGACGGAGATCTTTTCTTGTTGAATTGTGGAATGAAATGTAAAAATGCTGGCCAACGGACACCCATCCGGGGTGAATTGTAGAATGAAATGTAACGACGGGAATGGGTTACATCCGTTGGCAGCGGCTGACCAAGCTCCTCAGTAGGAAGGAACTACACTTCCTAAACTATCGATCGCCGGCTTCGCAAGTTACTTATGCGGGGAGACTGATCAGGGAGCTTGTCAGTCAAGGGCAAGGTGAACGCCCGATGGGCGGGG